>JANAVB010041420.1:10238222-10297098 GCA_029216955.1 Iris pallida
GGCGATCCTGGCGAAGGAGATGGCGGCACGGCTTCCCCGCTGGGAAGTGCCCCGGCAGATAGGTTAGACGACATGGGCGGCATAGGGGCCTCGTTGACGGAGCCCTGGGAAGACGCCGGGGGATGGACCACCGTAGCCAGGAGGAGACGAAATAAACCTCCTCCGGCACAGGGGAGTCAATTGAGGGGTAGCGGCCAACATGGGCAAGGAGGACGGAGACAAGGGGGTAGGGGGCCACGGACGCCCATGATGCAAAGGGCTCCGGTCACAGCCCCTACGCGGTTGGCAACCCCGCGACAAAACCCAACAGCTGGACGAGCTCCCCCGCTAGGCCGTAGGGAGGAGATGACTGCCCAAAAGGGCAAATCGATAGTACAAGAGGAGGAGGGAAACGTTCTAGATCATCAGACCAACAGGCAGGGAGGCGCTCGTAATTGGACGAAACCTATATCATGGGCAGAAGTCTGCCGTCCAGCAGTGGTACAGGAAGAAGTCGATTTACAATACATAGAGCCAGGAATAATTAACAAAAAAAAGGTGGCGGAAATCACGACAGATGACCTACAGAAAACCCTAGAATACTGAAAGAACACATTAGTTCTGTACGTTATGGGTAACAGACCGTTCTTCGGACAGCTTCGAGCCTTTGCCTATCGTGCCTGGCGACCCAAAGGAGAGATGGAAGTCTTTTTGCGCGAAAACGGGTTCTATTTCATCAAATTCGCACTAGTCGAAGATCTCGAAAGGGTGCTGGAAGGAGGCCCGTGGACCTTCGATGGCCGGTTAGTGGTTCTAAAATGATGGTTACCAGGTTCTAACTTCGAAAAAGATCGACTAACCACGGTGCCTATATGGATAAGACTTCCCTGGCTGTCCCCGCAACTATAGAGTATTCCGTCCATCATGAAGATTGCTAGCATGGTAGAAAACCCCATCCGAACTGATTTTCCAACAGCTAGACAACAACGCCTATCATATGCTCGCATATTCGTAGAAATTGCGGTGGCGGGAGAACTACCGAGGAGCATTGACATTGTGTTGCCAAACGGAGAATGGTTACAGCAAGAGGTAGACTATGAATGGGTGCCAACGTCGTATGTTAACTACAAATGTTTCGGCCATACAAAACAAAATTGCAAAGACCCTGTCAAGGAAGCAGATAATAGAAACACATTGAATGAGGCAACAAATATAAGGTGTACCCCAATTAGTCAATCTCTGGGCAACGAAGTTCAATCAGAAGCAGAGGTAATCATGGCCATGGAGAACATCGAACAAGTCGAAAAGAGTAGCAACCCCCAAGGCAGCGGACTGGGTTCTGTGTTGGGGAAGCGTCAGGTACCAGAGTTGTCAGGCGATACACACACTCACGGAGATAAGATGGATAGCAGCCAAGCCATGGTAATGTTTTCGCCTAACCAACCATTGGGAGATGCAGAGGATGGTAGAAGAGAGGAGTCGAGCCTACAAGACGTTAGCATCTTGAGAGAACCACCGGAGGATATGCGTGCGGCTAAGCGGCATGCTGTAGCGGAGGAGTACGGGGACGGCCCACCACAGGGACCACGGGGAAGGGACACCTTAGACACCAATACTGATACGGAGGATCTTACTATTCCCAACCCCAGGTGGGAAGAACAACTCAGAGTATTAAGAAGATCGGGTAATGCTGAGAAGGGTTATAACCAGGCCAACCAGTCCAATGAAGCTCTTTCACCTCGTCCTCGAGAGAGCTTGCGGATCAAGGATGCCAATTCTAACCAATAAATCACAATTATATCATGGAATGTGCGTGGAGCTAATTCCATTGGTCGGTGGCATGAAATCCAGGAGGTGATTAGACGGAACAGGAGCACTGTAGTTATGTTGCAGGAGAGTAAAGTTAAGGAGTCTGTGAAGATATCAAGGAGGACCCCGAACCAGTGGCAGTCGATTCACAACATCGAGGAGTGTGGCGTGGCCCGCATCTGGATGATGTGGGATACTCGCATCTGGTCCGGGCAGGTAAGATTCTCCTCTGAACAATTAATTATTGTTGAACTAACGAATAAAGGTGGTCTAAAGATTGGAGTAGGGGCAATTTATGGGCATAACGACCGCAGGCGTCGACTCCAACTCTGGAAGGACATTGTTTACGAGGTGCCAAGGAATGGGCGATCAATTTCCATTACTTGTGAGCGGAGATTTCAATGCCATGCTTTACACAGAGGAGAAACAGGGAGGTCGACCGGTCCCGATGGAGATCTTAGCTGACTTCCAAAACTGCTTGCTTCAGTCTGGTCTTATCTGTCTGCCCAAGATCGGCCACAAATGGACGTGGAGTAATAGTTCGATACAATCGCGGATCGTTTGCCAACTTGATAGGGTGCTCTGCAACTCGGCGTGGTTGGGTATATTTCCTGACACGAAGGCGGAAGGGCTCCCAAGCGGTACCAGTGACCACACACCATTGCTTATCCGTTTACAGGAACAGCATGCTATCCGTCGGCGGCCTTTCCGATTCAAGAGTCACTGCCCGGAGCAGGAGGCATATGACGAAGTGGTAAGTCGAAGCTTGCAAACAGAGGTTGAAGGAAACCCCCAATGGTGTTTCGTCCAGAGGCTTAAAAGGGTTAAACAGGCGCTGAAGTCCTGGAATATCAACAAGCCTATCCGCCGGTTAGATGAGGCTGAAAGTGAACTAAGGGATGCCCAGGCGGGTCTCCAGTTAAAGCCCACTGACCCCGACTTGGCTAGTCGGGAACTCCAACTTCAACAGGAAGTTCGTCTCCTCCGATTCTCAGAAGAAATAAAACTGCAGCAACAAGCCAAGTGCTATTGGCTCAAGGAGGGTGACAGATGCACGAAGTTCTTCTATGCGACTATTCGTGCCCGACAACAGGTTAATTACATCACCTCCTTGCTTGATGCGGATGGATGTAGAGTGACAGATGAGAAAATAGTTGCACAAGAGGCGGTCCAGTTCTACCAAAACCTGTACAACCAGTCCGATTATCCCACGGAGTTCCCGGAGATAATGTGTAAACGTCTAGTCACTTTAAAGGGAACGCAACTACTTCGAAGCCTGGTTACTATGGAGGAAATTGAAGCTATTATTAAAAAAGCAGATCCGAATAAAGCGCCAGGTTCGAATGGGTTTAACTCGGCATTCTACAGACGCCATTGGCACCAGATTAAGCATGACATACTTCAAATAGTAGATGACTTCTTCCGATCGGGTAAACTTCTTACTGAATTAAATCATACATTCTTGACGTTAATTCCGAAGAAGGATGGGGCAACTGCACTTGGTGATTTTCGTCCCATTGCTTGTTGCAATTTCTTGTATAAAATTATAGCGCAAGTTATGTGCGGGCGGATGCAAAATATCTTGCAAGGACTGATTTCGGAGAACCAGACGGCATTTATAAAAGGCAGATCCATTACGAAAAATTGTCTTCTGGCACATAAAATGGTGCTGACTTCAACAAAGCTGGAGGGAGAAAAGGATGCATAAAGCTCGACCTGCGAAAAGCGTATGATATGGTGAACAGGGATTTTCTGTGTGCAGTATTGCTCGCCAAGGGGTTCGATACTTGGAGGGTGGACAGAATCTAAACTTGTGTGTCTAACCCGCCTTTCTCTATCCTTATTAGAGGCCAGCCTCATGGTTACTTCGGCAGCAATAGAGGGCTTCGTCAGGGAGACCCATTGTCCCCATATTTGTTCACTATAGTCATGGAGTATTACACGTGCATGATGGATATGGCAGTAAGCCAGGGAAGTATTGTTCTATTATTTTGCAGAGTCAGCCCGAGGATCTCGTACCTTATTTATGCTGATGATTTATTGGTGTTCATCGAGCCGAATGATAAGACCATCATGGCACTCAACACGCTTCATGAAGATTTCGGGGAGCTCTCAGGACTTCGTCTCAACAAGGAAAAAAATAGGATATACTTCAACAAGGACTATCCTAAGCAGGAGCACTGGGCGTCACTGCTAGGTATTGACAAGGGAGTTCTGCCAGTACGGTACCTAGGACTTCCTCTGTCAATCAACTATGTGCGAGGATCTGATTGTCAGGGGCTGGTCCAGTATGTACATAAAAGATTAGAAGGGTGGCAGTCACAAATTTTATCATTCGGAGGACGGATTGAACTAGTGCGGTCCGTCATTATGGCTATAGCTAACTATTGGCTACATGCACTATATGTTCCAATGGGTACTATACAACAACTTGAAAAACTTTGCGCAAACTTTGTTTGGAAAGGAGGGCTTCACTCGATCAAGTGGAAAGACCTGTGTCGACCGAAAGACGAAGGCGGTATTGGACTTCAAAATTTGCGGATACTTCGGGAAGTGGCCATGCTCAAATTAGCATGGAAATTCCTTGAAGGACAGTCGAATTGGGCCAAATGGACCAGCAACAGATATCTCAAAAATAATAATTTCTGGGTTCAACAGATGGATAACAACTTCTCAGGCACATTCAAGAACATTCTGAGACTCCGACCAATGCCAAAGAGCCTCATTAGCCGGGTAATTCATGATGGAAAAAGTACGAGCTTGTGGCTCGACCCGTAGCTGAATCATCAGAGTTTAGTAGATCGCCTTGGTTGGCCGTCGTATGAGCTTATTGGATGCCAGGAGGGTCTTGATGTGTTGATTCACGGAGGGGAGTGGCGGGTTACCAACCGCCAGGTAGGCGTGCTGCTCCGAGAAGACATCACTAAAGTGCAGCTGAACACCCAGGTCGATAGCGACCGCTGGTGGTGGGATGGGTCCAATGACGACGAGTTTAGCGGTAGGGCAGCTTATGAGTGCCTTAGACCTAGACATACACCAGTTGGGTGGGCAGATATCGTGTGGGCGAAGGGAGCAGCGAACAAGATGCATCTCTGTACGTACAAGGCCATCAATGACCGGCTCCTAACCCGGGACAAATTGGAACGATTTAGCATACAAGTACCAAGTTTGCAGTACGTAGTTTTGCGGATCAGAAATGGAATCTCGGGATCATCTATTCTTTCAGTGTCCAGCCTCAAGTATTATCTGGTAGGCATACAGAGTCCAAGTGGGTATTGCAACCACTTTCCATGATGGATTACACACTATTTTTGAAGAAATTACAGGTATTAAAAATAGAAGTCAATTGAAGTACCGGCAAGCCCGTCTGAGATTACTTGCGTCAGTATGGCATGTCTGGCGAGAAAGGAAAAGACGCATATTTGAGGGGAAGGCAATCTCCTTGACTGGTATACTCAACAATATTGAGTACGGCCTTCGAGTTCTGGGGGCTTAACTGTATTTGTTAGTTCAGTTTGAGGATTGTATACTGTAATTATGCTATTTGTTTTTTCAATAAAGTACCCGTTCTTCAAATATATATATATATATATATATATATATATATATATATATATATATATATATATATATATATGTGTGTGTGTGTGTATGTCACGACCCGGTCCCAATTTCTTGGGTCGAATCGGATCATGCCCAGCCTGCACCGTTGTTGAGACAGCGGCAGTAAGCTGTATCACTCATGCAGGTAATCAACAACACAGACTAATTGCCACAACTTTAATATTTCGATAATTAAAACTTGTCCAACAAAAGTTACAACTGATAATAGAAATAGTCTTTTCAAACAACAACAACTGGAAATAGAAAATGACAACAGCTAAAAGATAGGCTCGTCATCTCCAAGTCCAGCATCATCTGGTAGCACAGCTGGATACAACTCAGGATCAGAATAACTACTAATCAGTAGCTCTGCATCATCAATAGGACCTAAAAATATAGTCTCCAGTCAGGAGGGAGCAAAGTACAATTCATGATAATTTAACAATTGAAATAATAATAATAGAGTTATGCATTTTTAAACAATTTGAAATAAATATTTTTTCAGCAGTTAAAACATTGTTATGTAAATAGGCAATGAATATGACCGGATTGGGTTGTACAGTTGTATCCTATTGATACGATATGGCTTATCCCCGTGTGTATGAGGGGTAAGCTAACACAGTCATTATACTATTTTGGATGTGGTCATACTCATTACACTACTCTCCCAGTACCCAACAGTTAATCAGTCAATGCTCTCCAAGAGAGAGTTTCCGTGTTGCATCATGGTTTAAACTTGCAATAAAACGATTACTAAATAATTGTAAACTATCACAAAAATGTACTTGCCTTTGATTATGACTGGATTTGGGATGTCTCCGGGATTGAATTCGGACTTGTCCTCGAAATCCTACAATCGAGAAGTCTGCTTTAGATTTCCAAAGTTGCCATGCTAGATGTGCTAGTTACAATCTCTAAATTTGTCCTAGTCAATTTTTAATCTTTATTATACTAACACAAACAAAACTCGATTATCTAATGCGTTACATTTAATTATGATGGAAAGATCATTTTATATTTAATTTCGGAAAACTTGGTATTTATCGGTTTATTGGCAAAACTTGGTATTTTATAATTTATATAATAAAACTATATTTTTCTTTAATTGAGAAAAACGTGAAATTTGTTTAAATAATAACTTGTAATTTTTTCTAATTTATTTAATGTGATAAAACAATATTGATTTTCTATAAAATAATTATTTTACTATTTTTTACGTGTTTACGTTAATCACAAACCAGAAAAGAATAAAAATTTACTAACTTATTACAAAACCACAGAAAGTAATAAAAGCTGGGCTTATGCCCTTTACAGACTATTTTACATGAATTTAAATAAGAAGAAAACTTTGGTTAGTCTCTAAAAATTATCCTACAATTTAATTACAAAATAAAATAATAATTTAAATTAAATTGAATTAATTTACGAGTCTCAGATATTGGTCCAATCATCAAAAATAGCTAATGCCTCAACGTCCGGAAACCCCGATTTCGTTTGCATTTCGCTAGGGGACCATTGACTGGTACGGTCGTCGCCCAAAAATCCAATTTAATAAACTATTTCGAAAACCGATTTGAAATCCATTTATATAATTTTATAAAAATTTCGGCACCATTCCCTCTATTTTCGGGATAACCCAAAACTGGGAAAATGCTCCAACAATACACAAATAATATCCCAACCAGGAAATTAACCCATGAAATTATTTCCACCATAATATTAAAATCCGAAAAATATTATCGAACCCGAAAATACATCCACAGCCTATTTCCGGTATTCGGTAAACCGAAATTATCCAGAACCCGAAAAATACCATAAAACCAATTCACAGAAATGTTTCCGAAAATTATTCGGAAAACCTGAATTGGTAATCAGAAAACCCGAAACTCCTCGAAAATTCCAGAAGCACAAAACACTCAAAGAAAAATAATCCACAGAAACATTTCCGAAAGGAATTGGAAAACCAAACCATAGAAATATTCCGAGAACTCACAGAACGTTTCCGAAAAGATTTCGAAAAATCCAAAAATGTCTCGTTTACCGAATTCCCGGGGAATTCGTGGACCAAAATTCATCATAGACTATGAAAAATGGAAACGGGGCAACGAAAATATACCAGAAGTTGCTCGGCTAGAGCTCTCAGGTGTATTTAGGAAGAATAAATGGGTCCAGCAAATCTCGGAAGTTGCGGACAGCAGAATCGGAATAGCAATCGGCGGTGGAAACTCCGAATCTGAACCCGCGAGGTGCTGTGAATAGCGGATCGGCACGCGGGGTCGGCCGGGGACAGCCGCAGGGAGGCCGCACGGATCGGGACAGCAGGGGCCGCCCAGGTCGGGCTGGCACGCACGATCGCGGAGAAGGCGGCAGCCGGGGTTGGTCGCCGGTGGGGCGTCGGCCTCGGGAGGGTGGCGCCGAGCTCGGGGTCGACCTGGGCGTGGGTGGTTCAGCTCCGGAGTTAGGGGCGGTCGACCGGATCATTGCCGGAAGGGCACGGGTCGGGAATTAGGGCACAGGGGTTTGTGGAAAATTTTAGGGATTTGAGGATGGTGATGGAGTAAGAGATGGATGTTTATATAGGGAAGAGGGTGGGGGTTACCGGAAACCGAAGGGGCGGCCGGTCGGAAGTCAGAACGGAGGGGTCGCGGCGGCGGCCGGTTCCATTCGGGAATGAAAACCGAAAGTTTCGGTTTCAAACAGAGAATGATAATGGAGAGAGAGAGTTTTAATAACTCTCTGAGTTAAAAGAATAAATGAATGAATGGATTAATGGTTTCCATTAATAAGGGCTTTATATATAATTAGATATAATAACTTAAAGAATTTTATACAACCGAGTTCGGTTTCGAAATTCGGTTTCGGGAATTGAGAACGGGTTCGAGTCTGGCCAAACAATCAAAAGTCCAGGAATTTATATTTTTTTTAGAAAAATAATAATTTTTTAACCTAACTAAAATAAATAATAAACACAATATTGATTAATTAGAAAATACGGGTTTCACAACCTTCTCTCCTTAGAAAATTTCGTCCTCGAAATTAAAGGATAGGGTTAAGGGTACAATCATGCAATCATGCCTCAACCAGTCTAAGTATTCTTCCTCAGTAGCCTCATGCCTAACTGGACTACTATCTCATAGCAGATCAATCTAGTGCAATATGTCCATCAATTTTTATCCACTATTCCGAAATAATTTTCTTCCCTCCTTAGAAACATAGTCACTAACCACAATTATGAATTTCTGTTTTCATTCCTGAATTGTCAATTACCGTCACGATCTTGAAAATTTGGTCTTCCACATTTGTCATACTAAACACATATAATATTTCCACCAATATATACTATACTTTCTTCAGCTTGCTAATATATACAAAATTTAACTCTATGATTTTATACACTTCGTTTTGTCTTAATACTTCAGTATCAAGCCTCGGTAATCCAATATCATATTTTAGAATTCAACATCATACTCCAATTTGTCGTGATTAGAAAAATTTATCATTCCATACGTGATCACTCTGTAATTTATTTAGATGTCCATTTTCATCAACCTGTGTATATCTTAATTCTAAATCCTCATTTTCCATATTTGATCCCGAAATCTCAACAAAATTTAATTATCATGCTTAATCTCAAATCCTTCATCTTGATTTTACTGTATCATTTGACTAAACATTTCTCTGTAAAAACTTATTAAAATCTTCCCACCTTGTATTATGTACAACTTTTCTATCTATGGTTTCTGATTTGTAATCTTTTGCATCCTTCAATTCATACGTTTACAACCTTAATTAGTTACATCTTAACTCCATAGTTTCTTGTTTCTATTGTCCCTTTCCTGATTCATCATGCATCTTTCTATAGTGCATCTCTATACTTATCATTTAACTACCTCTAATCCACACTGTCCATTTGCTTAACATTCACATCATTAATTTATCCCTTCCTAGGTTTAAGTTCAATCACGAGTATTTCATATTTATCTCATAATTCATGTACTCCATAAGTTCCTTCAATAGATCGTTCCAATTTAATTCATCAGGCATAATCAGATTCGAGGCATGATTGCTAAATATAAAGATTAAAAAAAATAAACATGTTTAGAATCTTCTAGATAGAGTTTAGAATATTTTGTTGTGATCAAAATCATGAGTAAACATCGAGGTATAATTTAAATAATCATAACGAGGACTGTCCTAGGCAGGAGCACTGGGCGTCACTGCTAGGTATTGACAAGGGAGTTCTGCCAGTACGGTACCTGGGACTTCCTCTGTCAATCAACTATGTGCGAGGATCCGATTGTCAGGGGATGGTCCAGTATGTACATAAAAGATTGGAATGGTGGCAGTCATAAATTTTATCATTCGGAGGGCGGATTGAACTAGTGCGGTCTGTTATTATGGCTATAGCTAACTATTGGCTACAGGCACTATATGTTCCAATGGGTACTATACAACAACTTGAAAAACTTTGCGCAAACTTTTTTTGGAAAGGAGGGCTTCACTCGATCAAGTGGAAAGACCTGTGTCGACCGAAAGACGAAGGCGGTATTGGACTTCAAAATTTGCGGATACTTCGGGAAGTGGCCATGCTCAAATTAGCATGGAAATTCCTTGAGGGACAGTCGAATTGGGCCAAATGGACCAGCAACAGATATCTCAAAAATAATAATTTCTGGGTTCAACAGATGGATAACAACTTCTCAGGCACATTCAAGAACATTCTGAGACTCCGACCAATGCTAAAGAGCCTCATTAGCCGGGTAATTCATGATGGAAAAAGTACGAGCTTGTGGCTCGACCCGTGGCTGAATCATCAGAGTCTAGTAGATCGCCTTGGTTGGCCGTCGTATGAGCTTATTGGATGCCAGGAGGGTCTTGATGTGTTGATTCACGGAGGGGAGTGGCGGGTTACCAACCGCCAGGTAGGCGTGCTGCTCCGGGAAGACATCACTAAAGTGCAGCTGAACACCCAGGTCGATAGCGACCGCTGGTGGTGGGATGGGTCCAATGACGGTGAGTTTAGCGGTAGGGCAGCTTATGAGCGCCTTAGACCTAGACATACACCAATTGGGTGGGCAGATATCGTGTGGGCGAAGGGAGCAGCGAACAAGATGCATCTCTGTACGTACAAGGCCATCAATGACCGGCTCCTAACCCGGGACAGATTGGAACGATTTGGCATATAAGTACCAAGTTTGCAGTACGTGCTTTGCGGATCAGAAATAGAATCTCGGGATCACCTATTCTTTCAGTGTCCAGCCTCAAGTATTATCTGGCAGGCATGCAGAGTCCAAGTGGGTATTGCAACCACTTCCAGAGATGGATTACACACTATTTTTGAAGAAATTGCAGCTATTAAAAATAGAAGTCAATTGAAGTACCGGCAAGCCCGTCTGAGATTACTTGCGTCAGTATGGCATGTCTGGCGAGAAAGGAATAGACGCATATTTGAGGGGAAGACAATCTCCTTGACTGGTATACTCAACAATATTGAGTACGACCTTCGAGTTTTGGGGGCTTAACTGTATTTGTTAGTTCAGTTTGAGGATTGTATATTGTAATTCTGCTATTTGTTTTTTAATAAAGTACCCGTTCTTCAATATATATATATATATATATATATATATATATATATATATATATATATATATATGGCCCCTCATCAAATTAGAATTATCTCCGGTATCTACACATTAATTCCATGACAATTATACCCTTAAGCCAATTTTTCAAATAGACCACTTTAATTTGGCTTAATTATTTAGATAGCCCAACACAATTAATTTTACATGTGTGGCCCATATTATTGAATAATTCCAACAAGTTTTGCCTAAAATAGAATATTTACTGGATTTAATTAAAGATGGATTTAAATCTTGAACGTTAAAAATATGAAGGTCCATCAGAAATAATTTAGCAATTAAATTAAATGATAGAATTAAGAAATGAAGGTCCACCATCATTTTTTTTTCTACGTACGTATATATACAACCGTTGGAACTCTTCTGTTCCGATATATTTAATTTAAATAAAATTGCTAAATTAGTATTATTCTGATGTTAACAAAAGGAGAAAGCAATTTCATTTAAAATTAAATTCATCAGAATAATACTAATTTAGTCTTTGAATCCTACAAATATTTTATCATTTGGTTTTTTTTTATTTAATTCTATCATTTGATTTAAATGCTAAATTACTTTTCAAGATATAATTAAATATTAAAAATATTCAGATGGACCTTCATATTTTTAATGTTTAATATTTAAATCCATTTTAATTAAATCTAGTAAATATTAAAAGTGTTAAATGATAGGTTTTCTACAGAATTAGCAAATTCGGAACAGAATTTTTTTTTTTTGAAATCCCACGCACACACACGATTGGGGGGCTCGAACCTTGCCGGCCCCTCCGGATGTCCGCTCTAATACCACTAGACTAGAGAACTCGGACCGTTAAATCCCACGTTGGTGTACCATATAGTAGGCTTGCAAGCCTATTAGAGCGGAACTATATATATATATATATATATATATATATATATATATATATATATAATAGAAAAACTTAGATGGTGAAACTTTTAAATTTTGAAAATACCCTTACATACTTATACTAATTAAAAATAGTTTATTAATTTTAATAAGGACAACTTAGTAATTAGGAAGACTACCCTTTGGTCTTCCTAAAGAGTCTTCCTAAATTAATTAAGAAATATTAAAATACGTGCAAGGCACGTGCACATATGCTAGTATATATATATATATATATAATATATATATATATATATATATATATATATATATATATATATATATATATATATATATATATATATATATATGATGAGGGAGGTGAGGTGCCACCCTATGGGGGGGTGTCTACTTGTCACCCCCCACATGCTATCATCATGCATGATGATAGCATGGGGGGGTGACAAGTAGACACCCCCCCGTGAGGTGGCACCCTACCTCCCTTATTCTCTCTCTCTCTCTCTCTCTCTCTCTCTCTCTCTATATATATATATATATATATATATATATATATATATATATATATATATATCAGAAAATTACGTATAAAATACTGAAACTTCGTAAAATTACATCAAAAACATTGAAGTTTCGTAAATTATGAGAAGAGCATAGAAACACCCTTAAAAGAAGCGTTTTTGGACAGTTGTCCAAATTTTTTGAACAATTGTCAAAAAATGTCCCTTTTAAGGGCATTTTTGAACAAATTGTGTATTAGTAAACACTTTTAAGGGTAGTTAACCAGTCCGAAAAAGTAATTAATAATAAATTTGCTCAAATTATTCAGAAAAAATAATTATTTTGGACAATTGCTCAAAAACGTTCTTAAGAAGGACGTTTCTATGCTCTCCTTGCAATTTGTGAAACTTCAATGCTCTGGACACAATTTTGTAAAATTTCAATGTTCTATACGTAATTTTCTGCATATATATATATATATATATATATATATATATATATATATATATATATATATATATACCCCCTTGTTCGTGACAGTTATCTGAGGAAATACCCCCTTGTTCGTGACAGTTATCTGAGGAAAGCCGAGACCAGAGCTGATGCTATGAGTGATATCATCCGTTCGAGTCAATTGCCTAAGTTGGAAATGAACCTGGTGAGGTGGGTAGTGCTATGGAGGGTCTAGTAGGTGTCCAACCTACTACAGAGATGGAGACATTTTTGGTGCCGAAAGTAGTAGTTGACTCCTCTTCTGACCATGGAGCTGGACGACCTCTAGTAGAAGGTTCTAGGCAGGATATGCAACAAGAAAGCTCGAAAGCAGACGTCATTTAGTAAAGTTTGTGAGAAGTAACCTCACTGTCACTATATGTGTGAGTAGGCCAAGGGGCATGATTGATCGATCATACACGGAACGTGGTAATGAGTGAATATGACGAGAGAAGCTATTCAATCTTCATTAATTTTCCAACTACTCTTCCTAAGTAGGTGTACTATAGTTTTCTAAAGAAAATAAGTAAAAATGTAAGTAAAGATAAGCCGTGAACACAATAAAAATCAATGTGGGCAAACATTATTTACTAATATTCCTTGTAACATTGCCTAGTCCAAGTCCATGATTCCCTTTCCTTTTCAATGTTTCAATTCTCACTGCCCATAGTCCAATAGAGAGTCCAAAACACTACTTGCCCAAATATTGGGGCAACAACAAAAACAACATACGGATGAAAAATGATAACAAAAAGATGGAAAGAGATCCAAAGAAAGAAGGAGAGAAGCAAAAGTAAATAAATAAATAAGATAACAGATCCAATCTTCTTACTCCCCAACAGTAACACCAATCTCCACCAATGGGAGAAGTAGTAGGAGAGGAAGACGACTACGAGGACCAGACCGCCCCCCTCCTCCCCTTGGTCGGCGGCGATGGCGGCGTCCTCCTCCGGCGCGGCGGGCCGAACGCCACCTCCCAGGTGGCCCTCTTCGGCGACCATCTGTGCCCCATCGAGAGCCTGGACTACGAGCTGGTCGAGAACGACTTCTTCAAGCAGGACTGGCGCAGCCGCGACGGCCTCCACATCGTCCAGTACGTCCTCCTCAAGTGGTCCCTCTGCTTCCTCATCGGCTCCCTCTCCGCCCTCATCGGCTTCCTCAACAACCTCTCCGTCGAGAACATCGCCGGCCAGAAGTTCGTCGTCACCTCCAACCTCATGCTCGCACAAAAGTAAAACTAATAAAATATTATTATTATTATTATTATCCTTTTCTAGTCTTCTTCTTGATTTTCTTGAATTTTTTTAGGTACCGGTCAGCGTTCGCGGTCTTCGCCGGGTCCAACTTCGTGCTCACCATGTTCGCCGCCGCCGTCACCGCCTTCTTCGCCCCCTCCGCCGCGGGCTCCGGGATCCCCGAGGTCATGGCCTACCTCAACGGCGTCGACGCCCCCGACGCCCTCTCCCTCCGGACCCTGCTCGTCAAGGTCGTGGGCTGCGTCGCCGCGGTGTCCTCCTCGCTCCACGTCGGCAAGGCCGGCCCGATGGTCCACACGGCCGCCTGCGTCGCCTCCGTGCTCGGCCAGGGGGGCTCCCGGCGGTACGGCCTGACCTGCCGCTGGCTCCGCTACTTCAAGAACGACAGGGACAGGCGGGACCTCGTCACCTGCGGGGCGGCCGCGGGCGCCGCCGCCGCCTTCCGTGCTCCCGTCGGGGGCGTCCTCTTCGCCCTCGAAACCATGTCGTCCTGGTACTCACTCACTACTTTCAATTCCCCATTCCCTTTAAAAACGTACGTGTTGCTGTCCGTTAGGCGTTCTATTCGTCTTTTGCCTGCGCAGGTGGAGGAGCTCTCTGCTCTGGAGAGCTTTCTTCACCACGGCTGTGGTCGCCGTCGTGCTCAGAGCTCTTATCGACGTCTGCACAAGTGGCAAGTGCGGCCTGTTCGGGAAGGGCGGGCTTATAATGTTTGATGTAACTTCCGATGGTGTTGCCTATAGCCTCGTGGACTTGCCTCCGGTGATCATTCTAGGAGTCATCGGGGGAGTGCTGGGGAGTCTGTACAATTTCCTCCTGGAAAAACTTCTTCGAGTCTACAGTCTTATTAACGAGTAAGTCGGGCTCGGCCCTCCTCTTATTTATTGCCAAAAAATCAACAAATATAGCCCTCCCTTTTAGTAGTAGACTAGTAGTAGAAGAAAATGATGATTTATATCTTGTGTTGATTCGAAACTTTTACGAGGCAATTCACACACATTATCTTTCAGGAAAGGCCGTGCGTATAAATTACTACTTGCCGCATTCGTTTCCATATGCACATCATGTTGTCTATTTGGATTGCCATGGTTCGCGTCCTGTAGGCCTTGTCCAGCCGGTTTATCAGAACCTTGCCCCTCGATCGGCAGGTCTGGCAACTTCAAGAAGTTTCAGTGCCCTCCCGATCACTACAACGACCTGGCCAGCTTGTTTTTCAACACTAACGACGACACTATCAGGAACCTCTACAGTGCTGGCACGGACAACGTGTTCAATACGTACTCGGTCCTCCTCTTCTTCGTTACCTCCTATTTCCTTGGCATCTTCAGCTATGGCCTTGTACTTCCTTCTGGTCTCTTCGTGCCTGTTATCCTGACTGGTGCCACTTATGGGCGTCTAATCGCAATGCTGATGGGCGAGCACTCGACTTTGGACCATGGCCTCTTTGCGGTGCTTGGGTCTGCTTCCCTTCTCGGTGGATCAATGAGGATTACGATGTCAGTATGTGTCATCATCCTCGAACTCACTAACAATCTTCTACTGCTTCCTCTTGTCATGCTGGTCCTCCTAATATCCAAGACCGTGGCTGATACCATGAATTCCAATATCTATGACCTACTTGTGAAACTGAAAGGGCTTCCTTATCTTGAAGCTCATGCAGAGCCCTACATGAGGCAACTTACAGTCAGCGACATAGTTACCGGCCCATTGCAAATGTTTCATGGAGTGGAGAAAGTTGGTAATATAGTTCACATCCTGAAGACAACTGGTCATAATGGGTTTCCTGTGATCGACGAGCCCCCTTTTTCTGGTTCGCCTGTTCTTTTTGGCCTTATTCTTCGGGCGCACCTTCTTGTGCTGCTAAAGAAGAGGGATTTTCTACATTCTTGCTCGCTAGCAGGTTCTAGTGCCTCGAAGCAGTTCTCGGCTGATGACTTTGCAAAGTCTGGATCGGGAAAGGGTGACAGCATTGAGGATATTTGTCTCACCGCAGAAGAGATGGACATGTTTCTTGATCTGCATCCCTTCACAAATTCTTCACCTTATACTGTGGTGGAGACGATGTCGCTAGCGAAAGCCCTCCTACTTTTCCGTGAACTTGGCTTGAGGCACCTCTTGGTTATCCCAAAATGCCATTCTGTAAGCAATCTTCCCACTGCACAAATTGTAGTCTCTATGTCCTTGCCAGTAGTCTTATGTAGGACTTGTGAAGTTTCTTCTGGCAGTAGTGCTGTTTTTGGATTCTCATGACAATACTGGTGATCTATTTCTGTCTTCTATTGCAGAGGGCACCTGTAGTTGGTATATTGACGAGGCACGATTTTATGCCTGAGCATATATTGGATCTGCATCCAATCCTTGGGCAGAGCAGAAGAAAGAGATTGCGGTTTGGGAAGGCAACTCTGATTAGACTTTTTGGTGGCCTTAGTTAAGGATTCTCTCAAACCACTAGAAACTCAATTTAAGGGTCTCCCATGATAGAACTGAAGCTATAAGCTTTATATCTTCTCATCTCAAATTGTTGATGCTAAAAGAGGCGAATCGATCATTTGGTGAAAGCTGCGTCTTACGGTCGTCTGACTTGATGTGGAGGAAAATGCTTCTCAGTACAAAAGAGGTGCACGTGGTGGAGTCGATGATGTCAACAAGTAACCATTTTGGTCAAGCTCAAACCTGATAGAAGTTCAGTACTTACCCTTGCATGTATTCTTCTTATAGCTATTTTTTTACACACAACTGTATTTCAAAAGTTGTGCATTCATGTTGCAATTTTTCCGCAAGTGACTCAATTAGTACGTACAGTCGTAGTTCAATGCAATACCCCCCATTTCCATGTGATATACCTAAAAAATTAATGACTGATTTGCCAGATGATAGTATGTTGCTACTACTAAGCACGGATGACATGCACTTCACTGATTTCTCGGTGTAATTATATGATGACTTTTGATTTCCTGATCGAATCTTCGATCCACTATTGTAGTCTTTAGCATTATACTTTTAAACTTTGTCGTTTCTGATTTTTGCTCGAGTATTGCAAGTCTTCAGTATTAGAAGACTATCATTTAAACTTTCTCAGTAGTAAGTTCAGTGAATAAATATGGTTATATGCTTATTTCATGTACATCTGTTACTTTCTGGTAATTTCTGTTACAGATTATATTGTTCAGGAGAAAAGATGAGAAGAAAATATTATACAGATTTGTTGTTTTTTGTTTGTAAAAGAATAATTTTGTTGTAACCACTGTTTCATACCGTTTCCTATCCAGTTTCACATCAAACTTTGAGCATATATAATAATTATTCTATATAATAAAGCGAAGTGGTATTTTCCGACGAGTCCCCCCGCCGCCGCCGCCTCCCAATCCCCTCCTCGTTGCAGATCAGGTAACAGTTTTGTTCAAAGTTTTTTTTTAATTTTAATTCAGTAAAAGACTATAATCAAACTAAATGTTGTATATAGTAAACTGATTATTGTTCCATATATCATAATTTTTTAAAGATTATACTCAAGTATTTTGGAGACATTTATTTGTAAACTGAGCATTTTCTAGGTCCATGGAGTAATGGGTCCTATCTGTTTAGAATTTGTATTGTCTTTTATTAGTAGGAAGATGATGGTTAACTTAATGTTAGTAGAACACTTGAGGTATTGTGAGTTTATGTCACACTGGTTAAATTAAGGGTTATTTACACTATCCCCAAGTTTTGGGTTTATAACACGGGGTACTCTTACTTTTAAACTAATTACACTGACCACCTCAATATTTATGTTTATTACATGGAGTAACCTACTCAAGGTTGTAAAAGGCGCTAGGCGCTAGGCGGACGGCCACCCACCGCCTAGCGCCTAGGCGCCGCCTAAGCGGCGCCTAGGCGGCCTTCTAATATTAGGCGGTCGGCGCATAGTTAAAAAAATTATATATATGAATTAAAAATATGCTTAAGTAAAAAATTATACCCCAAATTCAAAGCCTCTCATAATAACTAAACATAGTCAAATTCATAGTACAAGACTAGAAGTTCAAAGTTTCAAACATAATTCAAATAGTTAACACTAACAAAAGATAACAATAACAATACAAAATAACAATATCCCATCTCTGGAATCGGCTGAAGGAGAAGAAAAAAAGGAAGCAACAACAACTTTGGAATCGGCTGAAGGAGAAGCAAAAAAAAAAGGAAGCAACAACAGCAGCTCTGGGCCTCTGGCACAAAAAAAAAGGGAAGAAGAATCGGCTGAAGAAGGAGAAGAAGAAGAAGGAGAAGAAGAAGAAGAAGAAGGAGAAGAAGGAGGAGGAGGACTGGAGCTGGAGGTTACCTGGCGGTGCCGCTACTTCTTCTTTTCCTCTCGGCTGAAGAAGTATCGGCTGGAGGAGGACTGGAGCTGGAGGAGGGAAGAAGAATCGGCTGCTGCTGCTTTAGGTATGTAAAAATACGGGTCGGGTTAACGGGTATGGGTTATGTGACTTGAATTTTTTATTTTTTTTCAAAAATCCCCTAGGCGGCAGCCTTCTTCTCCGAGCGCCTGCTCGTAGGCGGCCGCCTGGCCGCCTCGATCCGTCTAGGCGGCCGCCTGGAAGCGCCTTTTTCTCCCGACCGCCTACAAGCCGCCTCCGGCAAAATATTGGGCGGCGGGTGGCCGCCCAGCGCCTAGGCGGTGCCTAGGCGCCGCCTAATCCCGACTTTTAGAACACTGAACCTACTTTAAGATAAAAATAAAAAGTTATAACCCTAACCATCCCTATTTTTAATTATTTTTCTAAAGGGAGGGGTGGTCAGTGTAATTAGTTTAAAAGTAACGGTTAATTAGTTTAAAAGTAACGGTACACCGTGTTATAAACCCAAAACTTAGGAGTAATTAGTGTAAATAACCTTTAATTAATATGTTAAGAGAACACTATGAAGTCTTGTGAACAGTGTTCTAAATGGCGGTTGAGGCGACCGCCTAGGCGGTAAGCGGCCTCTCTCCGCACTGCTTTTGCGGTAGGCGGTGAAGTAGCCGACCAACGGGGGTTTGGCAGCGTAGGCGAAGGTGAGGTGATGTAGGCGGAGTAATACCTAACAAGATGTTTCGGCCAAAAGGTATTGAAAGCATTATGGACCTATGGATCACTTTTACAAAACTAAAATTTCATAAATCTTCGTTCTACAACTTTGTTATGCATAAAAGATCCTTAAATATGCATATTATGCCAAAAAACAGTGATAAAATAATAAAAAATGTCTAAAATTGTATCAACCGCCTAGGCGGTGCCTAGGCAGCCTAAGCGGTAGACGGACTTGAAGAAACCATAGAGAGGGGGGGGGGGGGGGGGGTGAACAGGGTCAAGCTAACTAATCAAGCACTTAGCACAAGCTAATGGACAATTTAAAAATATAAGTGCAAGAGAAGAAGCAACAACAATACCGACACACGATATATCCTGGTATCCTCCCAAGGGACACTCCAGTTCCGGAACTCTCTCCGGCTTTAATCCACTATTTGAGTAAATAGTTACACACGAGTTTGGATCCGAAGAACTCGTCAACTTCAACACAAGTTTGGATCCGAAGAACTCGCCAACTTCTTACACGAGAGCTTTAGTCCGAAGGCCTCTCCGACTTCAACCGAGAGTTTGGATACGAAGACCAATGTTCTAAATGGCGCCCGCCTAGGCCGCCTAGGCGGCGCCTAGGCGGTAGGCGGTCCCTCTCCGCACCGCTTTGCTGTAGGCGGTGGAGTAGGCGGCCAATGGAGGTTGGCGGCATAGGCGGAGGTGAGACAGCGTAGGCGAGCGCCTAGGCGGATAAATACTTTACAAAATATTTTGGCCAAAAAGGTTTTTTTTAACATTATGGGCCTAACAACACTAAAACTTTATAAATCTTCATTCTACAACTTAGTTATGCATGGAACACCCTTAAAATATGCATATTATGCAAAAAACAGTAGTGAAATAGTAAAAAATGTTCAAAATGTATCAACCGCCTAGGCGGCCTAGGGGGTAGGCGGACTCTCTCCGTCGCGCACCCGCCTACCGCCGTTTATAACCTTGACGAAGACTCTCCAACTTCAACCGAGAGTTTGGATCCGAAGACTCTCAAACTTCAACCTTTCACAATAGGTTTTGATCTCCTTATACAACAAGATGAAGATCTTACTTTTCAACTCAATAACTCTAACACAATTTGTGGATGACAAATGAAAGCCTTGTAGAGTTATTTGTGGATAGACTTTGGTGGTTTAGAAATTTTTTAGGCTCAAAGCATCAACCTTGAATGAATGGGTTCAATGCTATTTATAACCAAAGCAATGAAAAGAGCTTAAAGACAACTTTTCAGTCAGCGATCGGTATACCGTTGGTATGAACCGGTATACCGTCGGAATACCGGTCTGGAATTGCAACGACTAGAAATATAGCCGTTGGGATCATTAAATGTTTGAAATCTGACCGTTGGATTTTCAACGTTACTGAATCGGTATACCGTCGGTATAGATCGGTATTCCTTCGGTATGCCGATTTTGTAGACAGAAACTTTCTGTGAACAAAAATCAGTATAACGTCGGTATGCCGATTTCATCTGAAAATAATCCTGGACTAATTTCTACCCTAGCTTTCGATTTTGCCATCCATTTCTTGTGTTTACAATTATTCCTAAGACTCATTATAGACTCCAGATGTACTGTAGCAGGTGCAGGTTTCTTTAGAGTCTTGAAATGATGATGGCATGGCATGACTTCTTTCCTTGATAGATGTTGACTTCTTCCTTGACGTCAGCTGTCCAAAGATATCCAGTTTGTGAAAACTGAATACCTTTCGGGGGCTTCGCCCCCGAACTCCCGACGGGGGGCGCTGCCCCTTCGACCCCCGTCCGCTGACCGGGCAGCGGAACCCCCGAGTGCGTGGCTCCGGAGATGTCGTCGGGTGGTTCAGAGAAATCTTGTGGGATCCGTCGTCTTTGGCCCACCATGATTTCTTCATTGCATATGTCCACATTGATCTTACTTATTGCTTTTCTGCATGTACATGTTAGACGAACAAAGCAATATACATGTAGCAAATATGATAAGATAAAGCACAGTAGGACAATACTAAGTTTAAGTATAAGAGCTATAGTGATAGCATAAATATTAGTGATATCATAATGTTAAACTTAATTGAATAACCATAATCAAAATATAGTTTTTATTTTGGTAACTCAAGTAAGTTTAAGATATATATAATAAAAACTCATTTCACTAATAAGTAAAATAATAAGCACATATCACCAAAGGTATAAGTATAAGTAGAAATGTTATAGTGATAGTATGAAAATTAGTGATAAAGAAATGCTAAACTTAACAGATTAACCATATTCAAAAGCATGATAGAATCATTGGGCCAACAGGACTCTCTCCGCCGCACATCTGCCTGCCGCCGTTTAGAACCTTGCTTGTGAGTTTATGCCACATGCAAAATGTTAAACCAATTGAAATTCTTTTTGGTATCTTGATATGTTGGGAACTCTAATGGAACTTTCTTAGTTGGGTATAAGCTTGTGAAGCGAATGGATAATACTGTTGCTATTGTTCTAGAGAGAAAATGACTTACTACTACTTATAGGATGAATGGAAGCTTGATCGAGGTCTATCAAGAAAAATGATTAGTGGATTAATTATAGTGGAGAAAATATAAGTTGAAATTGGGCTACGTACTGCTTTGAATGCACTACAGCCGCTTTGTGATTACTCAATTTGCTATATACATAGAGGAAATGAGAATTGAAGCTTAATCACATATTTCGGTTTTATTGACCTAATTAGTTCCTATTTTCTCAGTAATTTTATTATTTAGCTTCTGACCTTATGTCTTATACTCTTCTCTTGATCCTTGTTATTAAGACCAATATTCTACTCATTTGTGTATAGTTCTCAAGTTTTAATCTACTAGACCCCATTCTTTTCTTTGCCTCTTAAAAAAGCTTGTCAACTGAACTGATTTTAGTAAGTCTAAGGGTCAAGAGATTGAGCATGGTAAGTAATCCAACTAACATTTTGACCACCTGTCATAAACAATACCACATTATACACCACTTCAGCCTGGGGAATTTGACTTGGAAGCTTGGCTCTTTAAGCTCAAGTTTGTTTTCATCTCTGGGAATTTGATTGTACACAAATCACGAACAACAGAGAGTCATATACTAAGTACCTTTATTTTTATAGGGAAATGAATGTGCTACTTAATTCCTGTTGTACTTAAATTCAAGGGTTAATGAGACTTTGGGTTCCATAAATATTCCAAAATTAAATTAGCGCTTGGGTCTTGAAGATGTCCAACTTAGGGTTTAGATCCTAAGACGACGGTTGACCCATGTTGACCATCCAAAATCTGTTAATACATAAATTAAATCAAAACACAAGTAGGACAAAAATATTTTTGAGACTCTAAGTCTAATTAACCCTAAAATATTTATCAGATTTTGAATGATCAACACCGGTCAACCATCCTCTCATGACATAAGCTCTAAGATGGACACTTTCATTTTTCAGGACCCGAATGCTATTTTTTGAATATTTCTAGGATCCAAAGTTTAATTAACCCTAAATTTAACCATAAAATGTTTTTTGAGAGGAATTTAACCATAAAGTGTTATTCATCACTTATTGGTGATTGAAGAAATTCAGTATGCCTAGAGTTTTTGGGCTACAGGCTCTGTTTTTTAAGGAATGAACGATCGACCAGGTTTGATGAATAATTAGTTTCAGCCATGAACAAAACTGGTTATTTTGAGAGGTGGTGATTTCTTTGAAACATTTATGACTTTGATCTGATATGTCTGAACATTATTTCAAAGATGGTGACTAATCACGAAGAGTCACATATCAATCTATAAATAGCTAGATTGATATCCAAGACACTAATTCAAACCGTTTGTCCAGGACACTAATCAAACCGTTTGGCTTCTCAATCTGAAAATTCCTAAGTTGTTTAATTTGCTTACCCAAGGTTTCTTTCACTGCTTTGCTAGTAAAACTGTTAAGTGGTCTCTCTTTGGAGCTTGTGTGTTCCATTTTGTTCTTGGATTAATTTAGACTTGCATTTGAGAAATTTATGGGTTTTCATGCCTGGAAATAGACATGAGACTTAA
The DNA here is from genome assembly GCA_029216955.1 of Iris pallida. Classification (NCBI taxonomy): domain Eukaryota; kingdom Viridiplantae; phylum Streptophyta; class Magnoliopsida; order Asparagales; family Iridaceae; genus Iris; species Iris pallida. The sequence goes on from JANAVB010041420.1 coordinate 10,261,462, forward strand.
ATCTCATGTTGGACAGTCATAAACTGGCAATCCTTTGGACATATATTACATAGGTAATTATCTTGCTAATCAATTTATCTTGCCATGGTCATTGGCTACTCTTGGCTGTGTAAACTACCACAATTTGCTTCACTTCTGTAGTAACAAATCATTTTATCTTGTCATGAAGAAATAATATCATTACTGGCATCTAAACCCTTACCTATATGATATTGAAATCCAGTAAGAAGTACTTAAAAGGATATTAAAATCCAGTTAGGAGTACTTAAAGGATATTAGGAACTGGTAAAACTTAGGTAGACATAAAATAAGGATATTAGGAACTGGTATATGTACTTAAAAGGATAATAGGAACTGGTAAAACTTAGGTAGACATAAAATAAGCCTATATGGGGTCTCGGCTACAACTAGGGTAGGGTATCAAATAAAAATCAGAAAATTTCATAGAGGGTAAAGAAGTTTAAGAAAATTCTAGAAAAAGTAAGAAGTTTAAGAAAATTTCAATTTGGGTAACGGAGCGACAAGTCCCATGGCGTGTGAGGACTTGGCAGGACAACAAAAAGGGACGCGCCATCACTAATGGCGCGCTGTGCGAGGGTTATGGCGCGCCATGCAAAAGAGTGGCTGGCAGAGGAGCCATCACTGATGGCGCTACGTTGTCACGGGGGGGGGGGGGGGGGGGGGGGGGGGGGGGGGGGCTGTGGGTCACAGTGTTGGGTCAGTGTCAGTGTTTCCGATGGCAGAGTATGCCATTAATGATGGCGCGCCATCAGTGCGTTGGGGTCAGTGCGGTGTTCACGGGGGGGTTCGGGATGGCAGAGCGCGCCATCAGTTGGCAGTGGGGGTCAGCGGCTGGTCAGTGCGTTGGGGTTCGGGATGGCAGGATGGCACGTTTTTCGTGGCGCGTTGGAGCACGCGTGTAAGAGTTTTGGAAGGAAAAATTGTTGGGGGAGTCTCCGACGTGGTCTCCCTCTACTGCTGCCTCATTGGGAAGGGAAAAATATTTTTGGGGAGGGAAGAGTAATGTGTTTGTGTAGAGAGAGAGTTAGCATTGCAATAAATAGACGTTGAGAATAGAGACGTTAAAATGTAGCCGTTGAAATGTAGCCGTTGGAAGGTGAACGTTGGAGAATAGCGCGCCAGAAATGATGGCGCACTCTGGTTGGCACTCCAACCTACAAATAAAACTCCAGGCAGCGGCATAATAACTCAAGGCAGCGCGCCATCATTGATGGCTCCCTGTCTTGGGCGCGCCATCAATGATGGCTCTCTCTGTTAGAGAGCCATCAATTATGGCTCCCCATTGCACTACACGTCACATCAATTATGGCTCCCCATTGCACTATACGTGACCCCGCTACCCATGCGTAGCGCGCCATCGGTCATGGCTCCTCCTGGAGAGCGCGTCATGAGTGATGGCTCTTCATCGGACACGCGCCATCAGCGGTAGCGTGCCATCATCTCTCTCCACCCATTTTCACCAGAGCGCCATCGGAAATGTCGCTTCGTTACCCAAAACGAAATAACCCCAAACTTCTTACTTTTTTTTAAAATTTTGATAAATTTCTTCACCCTATATGAAAATTTCTGAATAAAAATAGATTACTCACCTACGCCTTGAGAGCAACTGCACTTTCTGCTCCAACATTCACTGTGTCAAATAAAAATAGATTACTCACCTACGCCTTGGAGCAACTGCACTTTCGGCTCCAACATGGATTGGTCTACAAATCATCGTTGGTGTGTGTATATATATATATATATATATATATATATATATATATATATATATATATATATATATAAACTCAAATATGGATGTCCTTATCCATATCCACAACAATCTCTCTTTCTCTTATATTTTCATAACACGTTATCAGCAGCACGATTGTTCGAGGAACTTGAGAAGCTGCAGTGACAACACGACCGTTGATCTCCCGAAGGTCTGATTAAGTCCTACTTTTGTCTATTATATTCTTTACAATTTTCCCCGAGGATCTATTATGAAAATAAATAAATAAAGAACATTAAAGTTTTAAACAAGAAAGTATCCTTAATGTAGTATTAATTTATAATTAATGCTTGGATAAGTAAATTTAGATCCACCTTTTTTTTGTTAACTCCATAGTTATTGTAGCCCTAATGTTGCAACTGAATGCACCCTAAAGCATCATTAAATGAGGATCCATTGTCATTTACTAAGTTTATTTTAGAGAAATTTTTTTGTTAGTGAACAATACCTCTTGAGAATTAGATTTTCTTTTTCTTTCTTTTCTGTTCATTTTTGGTTGGTTGTGCATACAACTGCTGCATTTTGTTAATATAACAAAACCTATAAGTGGAAAACCTTGAACAATGGACCACTTTGAATTCAGTTTTATAAATCGTGCATGGAATTTTTTTATTCAAAAATTGAGTTGCATCCTACTTTATTTATCTATATTCAACGTGCACCCCACACAATTATCATAATGTAAGGTATCCCCCACTTTTGACGGAAACTGTCATTCACTGACGGTCAACCCCTTTGACCAATTTTTCTTTGACTAAAATACCCTCTACATTATCTTCTTCCCCACACGCGTCCCTGTCAGCTGCCACCTCATCGCTGATGTCACGTCCCGATTCCGTAGAATCGATAGTCGTCCCCTGGGCGTGATGCCGTGCGAACCTAAGTTGCGATCGCACAAGACATAGTCATAAGGTTATCCGAAACACAACATCAAGTTAGTGTACGCAGAGAAATTGAATGACACATTTGAAATAGAAGTAGAATTTTTCATTGATAAAACTTCATTTACATTGACTTCATTACGTTCATTGCCGCGCGGGCTACAATATGACTCGACTTACAAAATGAACGCCGATGAGATAGTCGTTCCATACATTACATCCCTTTTTACAAGCAAAAAACCATTACACATTTCCACCTGCGATCGAGGGAAGCCGAGCCGCCATTGGTCTTCTTTTGTACTGAATGCGGAGTCTTCAAAAGGAAATTCAGAAACAAGCCTTTACACGGACGAGGCTTCAAAAGTGTCCACGCCGCCTTGAGACTTTAGGTGGCACGCCCTTCGTGGTTCGGGGTACCTGCGTGGAGAGCGAGGATCAGTACATTACACTTTGTACTGGTGCGTGGCAAGTTAAGTTCCAAGCTCTCATTTGGTTGAATGAGTTTATATGACTTAGTTCATGAATGTTTCTAACCATCCTAATGAATTTCAAGCGAGAAATGACAAGCATAATGTAATTTACGTCGGAACTTACTCCGGCGGACCGCGTCGCGCCTTATGAAACTTACCATGTTCTTCCCTGTCAATTGTTATCATTTTCATACCAAGTGCAATATTACGTGTGATTTGGTCACTGGCATAACAAGCCATCCTGGACTCTATAGCTTTTGTTAGCCGGGGTCCTTGCAGCGCAAGTAGCGAGCCCCGCTGTAAGTCCCCGCTTAACCCGTGCTATCATCCAGCACAGCTATACACCGTGTTTCCTTTCTTGGCCGAAACGGTCCCATGGCCTTGGGTTGCCGTTACGGGAAAACTTTACCTTGTCGACAAGTTGTCCAATGACCGAGTTAAGACATTATTCAGTTATTAAGGTATAGCCTTCGTTCTCTTGAAACATAATCATTTTACCGTGCTCGTGTCCTTGCATTCATTCTTTCTTCCGCAACAACACTATCGATTTACTTAAGAAAGGGACGAGAAGAGAAGGGTCAGCCACTCACCTTGAATTTACTTCGGCGAGAGAACTTGTTGGTCGCGCTAGACGTCGCCTACGCGATTACCTGAAATCGCACAAGCAACCGATTAGAACATTGAATTATTCAAGGAGGTCGATAGGAAATGCGAGTTCGAAATGCAAGTCATGAAAACCATCGAAAACATTCACGAAAACGTATTCAGAAAACAAAGCCAAAACCAACGCAAGCGGCGTGAAAAGCAGAGCAACGGGAGGTCTCTCCCGACTCAGTCGCAGAGTCAATCCTCGAGGCGCAATCCCGCTGAATATGGGACTTGGTTTCGAAGAAGACATTCCATAACGAGGAATGGATCTTAATTCAACTGTTCCCGTTCGATCGACTCGGTCGATCCCGACCTATCGGTCCCGAACGAATCGATAGCGACAGTGTTCCTTTCTCGCGCACCCCGTGGACAGAGTACGGGGCACGATGTAGGGACGGGGCACTACACCATAACCAACTAAGAAAAAGTTTCGTCCTCGAAACTTAAAATAGAACCTACCTCTACGAGAACAATGAAGGGAAATTTTCCTTCATTTCTGATTCAAGCTCCCACGTCGACTCTTCGACCGAGTGGTTCCTCCAGAGGACGCGGACGAGGGGAATAGCACGGTTGCGGAGAAGTTTATCCTTGCGCTCCAAGATTTGCACCGGCTCTTCGACATATGACAAGTCCGCCTTCAGGTCCAGCTTACCCAAATCCACAACATGGCTCGGATCATGCACGTACTTCCGCAATTGCGATACGTGGAAGACGTCATGTACCTCTGACAACGCAGGCGGCAAGGCGATTTGGTAAGCTATCGGGGCGACTCGCTTCAATATTTCTAACGGGCCAACAAATCTTGGGCTCAATTTTCCCTTCGCACCGAACCTGGAAACTCCCCGCCTGGGCATGACTTTCAAGAATACATGGTCGCCTTCCGAGAACTCGAGGGGGCGTCGGTGCGTGTCGGCATAGTTTTTCTGCCGGCTTTGTCCTATCTTCAATCTCTCTCGTATTAACTTGACCTTCAGCACGGTCTGCTCCACCAGCTCCGGACCAAGTATCTGCCGTTCCCCGACTTCATCCCAGCAAATGGGCGATCTGCACTTCCGGCCGTACAAAGCTTCATACGGCGCCTTTTGGATGCTGGACTGATAGCTGTTGTTGTATGCAAACTCGGCCAGCGGTAGATGGACGTCCCAACTTGACTTCAAGTCGATCGCACAGAGTCGTAACATGTCTTCGAGAATTGGTTCACCCGCTCTATTTGGCCGTCAGTCTGAGGATGATAAGCTGAACTGAACTTCAACTTAGTCCCCAGTGCTGAATGAAGATTACTCCAGAAGCGCGCTACGAACCGTCCATCCCGATCAGAGACAATAGAAACTGGGACCCCGTGCAGCCGAACTATTTCATCAAGGTATATCTGAGCAAGGCGGTCGACGCTCCAAGTAACTTTGATGGCGATAAAGTGCGCTGACTTGGTTAGTCGATCGACAATGACCCAGACGGCGTCGTTTCCCCGCGGTGTCCTCGGCAAGCCAACAACGAAGTCCATAGTAATGTGATCCCACTTCCACTCTGGAATGGCGAGGTTCTGCATCTCCCCGCCCGGTCGCTGGTGCTCGGCTTTGACTTGCTGACAGGCCATACATTTTGACACAAACAGCGCTACGTCCCTCTTCATGCCGTGCCACCAAAAGATAACGCGGAGGTCCTTATACATCTTGGTGCTGCCAGGATGCAAGGAATATTTTGCATAGTGTGCCTCCGTCATTATCTCCTTTTTAAGTTCTACGTCGTCCGGTACGCATAGCCGTCCCTTCACGCGCAACGCTCCCGACTCGTCCTCTACAAAGTCGGACGCTTTTCCTGTCGATATCAGCTTTCGCATCTTCTCCAGGTATGGGTCGTCCTTCTGTGCAAACTTGATCCTCTCCAGAAGGCTCGGTTCCACCCATAGTTGCGACAGTTTCACGTCTCTGAAACGAACTCGGAGCTCGATGCCCATTCCTTCTAAGTCACACAGCAGTCGGTCGTTGATGCATAACGAAGCTAAGTACTTCCGGCTCAGCGCATCCGCTACCACATTTCTCTTGTCCGGCGTGTAGTCGATTGATAAGTCATAGTCTTTCATCAGCTCGAGCCATCGCCTCTGCCGTAAATTCAATTCTTTCTGGGTGAAGAGATACTTGAGGCTTTTGTGGTCCGTATAAATCCTGCACGCCACGCCATAGAGATAGTGACGCCACAGCTTTAACGCAAACACAATCGCCGCTAATTCTAGGTCGTGCGTGGGGTAGTTCTTCTCGTGCGGCTTCAACTGCCGGGAAGAAAAAGATATCACCTTATCCCGTTGCATGAGCACACACCCCAAGCCCTGGCCAGAAGCATCGCTGAAGATTTGAAATCCCTCCGTCCCTTTAGGAAGAGCAAGTATCGGGGCCGAAACGAGCCATTGTTTGAGCTCCTGGAAGGAAACTTCACAGTCGTCTGACCACTTGAATGCGACTCCTTTCTGGGTGAGGCGAGTCAACGGCGATGCGATCTTCGCGAAGTCCTTCACGAAGCGTCGGTAGTATCCCGCCAAGCCTAGGAAGCTTCGAATTTCGCTAACTGATGCGGGCCGTTTCCAATCAGCAATTATCTCGACTTTCTTCGGATCGACTGCAATGCCCGCGGTGGAGATGATGTGCCCAAGGAATGAGACGCTGTTCAGCCAGAACTCGCACTTGCTCATCTTCGCGTACAACTGATTCTCTCGAAGGGTTTGGAGTACCGTCCGCAGATGCTCTACATGTTGCGCTCGATCCTTCGAGTAGACGAGGATGTCGTCGATGAAGACTACTACGAACTTGTCAACGAACGGACGAAACAGCCGGTGTATTAGATCCATGAAGACGACAGGGGCGTTTGTCAGACCGAACGGCATTACCAAGAACTCGTAGTGGCCATAACGAGTGCGGAAGGCAGACTTCGGCACGTCATCTGGCTTGACTTTGAGTTGGTGATAACCCGATCGTAGATCAATCTTCGAAAACATCGTTGCACCTTGGAGCTGGTCGAACAAGTCGTCGATGCGAGGCATGGGGTATTTATTTCGGACGGTGGCTTTGTTCAATTCCCGATAGTCGATGCAGAGCCGCATCGATCCATTCTTCTTCTTCACGAATAGCACGGGCGCACCCCATGGCGAGACACTCGGACGGATAAATCCTCTGTCGAGTAATTCTTGTAGTTGTGCCTTAAGTTCCTTCAGTTCTGCAGGGGCCATTCTGTACGGAGCCTTCTAGATCGGCCGGGTGTCGGGGAATGTGTCGATGGTGAACTCTATTTCTCGATCGGGCGGCATGCCGGGTAGCTCGTCCGGGAACACGTCTGGGAATTCTGCCACAACGTCGGTCTGACCCGCGTTTGCACCATCCTGTCGCATGTCTCGAACGGAAGCTAGATAGCCTTCGCACCCGGAATGCAGCATCCGTCGAGCAGATATTGCGGAGATCACCATGCAGGTCGGCGACGCCTCACCACACGAGTAGCGGAATTCAAGCACTCCAGGTATGCGGAATGTGACCTTCTTTTCAGCGCAGTCTATGGTTGCGTTGCACGGCCCGAGCCAATCCATTCCCAGAATGATGTCAAAGTCCTTCATGTCTAGAACTATCACATCCAGATCGATCTTATGACCGCCGATACAAATAATCCCGCCGACGCAAGCTAAGTTTGTAAGAATTTGTGTGCCCGAAGGTGTGCTTATGCTAAGATCGAGATCTAATGATATTACAAGAAATTTGTGCTCGGCGGCAAAGTCCGCCGATATAAAACTATGTGAAGCGTCTGGATCAAATAACACACGAGCAGGCACATTATTGAATTTTAGTATACCTGACACTACTGTATCTGATGCCAGCGCTTCGTCTCGAGTCATGGCGTAGACGCGGCCCTGAGTGTTGGGGCGACAATCTTGGCCATTTTGCAGGGCAGATTGAGTGGGCGGAGGAGGTCGGGGCGCCTGCCCTCGATTCTCTTGGCGGTGTTGTTGTGGTGGTGCGTTGGGACGATTTGGTCTTCGACCCATGCAGTCTCGAGCTCGGTGGCCCCTTTCTCCACAAACGAAACATGCTCCCCCGGTGAAGCAGTGGTTGGCATCGTGTCCGAGATTGTTGCACTTGGTGCATCGAGGTAGTGGGTTCTGCCCTTTATAGCCGCCCTTGTTTGGACGCTTTGACGCGTAATTGTTGCCTCCCGTATAGCTAGGACGTTTGTGATTGGAGTGGCGCACAACGTCGTCAGCACCGGAAGGATGCAGGTTCTCAAAGCGGAGAGCGTGATTCAGAGCCTCGCCCACGGTCTTGTACTCCGGGACCCCGACATGCGCACAGATAGAGTGTCGCAGACCCACTTCGAACCGTCGCACACGACACTCTTCAGTAGGCAGAAACTGACTAGCAAACTTAGACAACTTGTTGAATTCTGCGATGTACTGTTCCACTGTCCGGCTCCCTTGCTTCAACTGCATGAATTCATTTTTCTTCGCTTGACGAACGGCTGATGGAAGGTACTGGACTTCAAAAGCTTTGCGGAACGTGGCCCAAGAGATCGGCGCGGTGGTGTTGTCCGGTCGGATCGCTCGCTTGCGCATGGCCCACCAGTCGTGCGCGTTTAACCGTAGTTGAAGTTGTGAGTAGGCGACTTGCTTTGATTCTTCAATGCCGAGAAGCTCGAAGTAATCTTCCAGCTTTTCCAACCAGTCGATTGCCATGGAAGGACCCTCGGTACCGCTGAAGGAAGTGCGGCACGCCTTCTTGAATTCTGACACTTCAAAGTTGTACTTTTTCGGTGCCGCTGGTTGATGCTCGAGCTCCGTCGTGTCGACTTCAATGGGTTGGATCGTCGGCACGGTGGCAGCAGGTGCGGTGACGGTAGGCGCAGACGCAGAATTTCCGTTGGCCGCCATTGTCTGGACGATCTGCTGCAGGGTATCCAACTGCTTTTGTTGAAGTTTGGCATGTGCGTCGAAACGAGCTTCGAAGCGAGCTTCGAACTGGGCTTGTCGTTCCTCCGTTTGTTGATGTCGGTTCTCGGACTGGTTCCGCTGCGCCTCCATCATGCGCAGCATCCTTTCGATGGTATCGTTAGAAGGTCCGTCCCGCGAACGATGCGAACTACTAGAGCCGCTAGAAGCGCTCTGCTCTCGCTCGGCCGTGGGTTCCGTCACTTCTGCGATACGAAGGCAAACGCATCAGTCACAAAATATTACGGACTCATTGTATGGAACAACTTATCTCATCGATGCGAGGTCAAAGGATGTAAAGCCGTGCTCTGATACCATTATGTCACGCCCCGATTCCGTAGAATCGATAGTCGTCCCCCGGGCGTGATGCCATGCGAACCTAAGTTGCGATCGCACAAGGCATAGTCATAAGGTTATCCGAAACACAACATCAAGTTAGAGTACGCAGAGAAATTGAATGACACATTTGAAATAGAAGTAGACTTTTTTATTGATAAAACTTCATTTACATTGACTTCATTACATTCATTGCCGCGCGGGCTACAATATGACTCGACTTACAAAATGAACGCCGATGAGATAGTCGTTCCATACATTACATCCCTTTTTACAAGCAAAAATTATTACACATTTCCACCTGCGATCGAGGGAAGCCGAGCCGCCATTGGTCTTCTTTTGTACTGAATGCGGAGTCTTCAAAAGGATATTCAGAAACAAGCCTTTACACGGACGAGGCTTCAAAAGTGTCCACGCCGCCTTGAGATTTTGAGTGGCACGCCCTTCGTGGTTCGGGGTACCTGCGTGGAGAGCGAGGATCAGTACATTACACTTTGTACTGGTGCGTGGCAAGTTAAGTTCCAAGCTCTCATTTGGTTGAATGAGTTTATATGACTTAGTTCATGAATGTTTCTAACCATCCTAATGAATTTCAAGCGAGAAATGATAAGCATAATGTAATTTACGTCGGAACTTACCCCGGCGGCCCGTGTCGCGCCTTATGAAACTTACCATGTTCTTCCCTGTCAATTGTTATCATTTTCATACCAAGTGCAATATTACGTGTGATTTGGTCACTGGCATAACAAGCCATCCTGGACTCTATAGCTTTTGTTAGCCGGGGCCCTTGCAGCACAAGTAGCGAGCCCCGCTGCAAGTCCCCGCTTAACCCGTGCTATCGTCCAGCACAGCTATACACCGTGTTTCCTTTCTTGGCCGAAACGGTCCCATGGCCTTGGGTTGCCGTTACGGGAAAACTTTACCTTGTCGACAAGTTGTCCAATGACCGAGTTAAGACATTATTCAGTTATTAAGGTATAGCCTTCGTTCTCTTGAAACACAATCATTTTACCGTGCTCGTGCCCTTGCATTCATTCTTTCTTCCGCAACAACACTATCGATTTACTTAAGAAAGGGTCGAGAAGAGAAGGGTCAGCCACTCACCTTGAGTTTACTTCGGCGAGAGAACTTGTTGGTCGCGCTAGACGTCGCCTACACGATTACCTGAAATCGCACAAGCAACCGATTAGAACACTGCATTATTCAAGGAGTTCGATAGGAAATGCGAGTTCGAAATACAAGTCATGAAAACCATCGAAAATATTCACGAAAACGCATTCAGAAAACAAAGCCAAAACCAACGCAAGCGGCGTAAAAAGCAGAGCAACGGGAGGTCTCTCCCGACTCAGCCGCAGAGTCAATCCTCGAGGCGCAATCCCGCTGAATATGGGACTTGGTTCCGAAGAAGACATTCCATAACGAGGAATGGATCTTAATTCAACCGTTCCCGTTCGATCGACTCGGTCGATCCCGACCTATCGGTCCCGACCGAATCGATAGCGACAGTGTTCCTTTCTCGCGCATCCCGTGGATAGAGTACGGGGCACTACACCATAACCAACTAAGAAAAAGTTTCGTCCTCGAAACTTAAAATAGAACCTACCTCTACGAGAACAATGAAGGGAACTTTTCCTTCATTTCTTATTCAAGCTCCCACGTCGACTCTTCGACCGAGTGGTTCCTCCAGAGGACGCGGACGAGGGGAATAGCACGGTTGCGGAGAAGTTTATCCTTGCGCTCCAAGATTTGCACAGGCTCTTCGACATATGACAAGTCCGTCTTCAGGTCCAGCTTACCCAAATCTACAACATGGCTCGGATCATGCACGTACTTCCGCAATTGCGATACGTGGAAGACGTCATGTACCTCTGACAACGCAGGCGGCAAGGCGATTTGATAAGCTACCGGGGTGACTCGCTTCAATATTTCGAACGGGCCAACAAATCTTGTGCTCAATTTCCCCTTCGCACCGAACCTGGAAACTCCCCGCATGGGCATGACTTTCAAGAATACATGGTCGCGAAGAGAAGCAGTGCATCAAGGCCACTTAGTGCAGGAGTCCGTGCGCTTTCCGATGAGTCAGAAGAGCAGAGTGTTTCAGAGTTCTTCGTCGAACTTGCTGGTTCCTGGAAGCTGTTCGTGTGGGGCGAATTTAGTTTTGAGCAACGGTGATCATTCACCCCAGCAGGCTGTTCTTCTATCTATCGCATGTCATCCACTTCGCTGTTGTTGCTATTCGATTGGATACTTCTTTTTAGAAGTACTTCTTTCATTTATTGCTATAACGAAATCTTTTTAGGTTTTCGTTATCCAGAATCCTCCAAGGATCTCTGTCAAGCACCTTCTTTGAAGTGTTGCTAGAAATATTGTTTCTACAATCGTTTTATTTTCTCAGTTTTTTATCGAAAATTGCGCTCCGGGAATAACAATCTCAAAGCTTAATTAACGAGATGGAAAACTTGAATGTTGCACTCATCAATCCTAACTTTACAAAGTTAGAACAGTTTGATGGAGAGCATTATCAAGTCTGGAAGAGGAAGGTTACTCTCATTATTCAACTCAGAGAAGTTGATTACGTGATGTTTGAAGGAGAACCTACTATACCAGAGACTGGATCTGCAACCGCAATCTCTGCGGCTACTAAGAACCAGGCCAAATGGAGAAGGGACAATAGCATTTGTAGGCTTATGGTCCTAAATGCTATGGAAGACTCCCTTGCTGAATCATATTCAAAGAAGACTGTTGCCAGAGAGATTTGAGAGTCTCTGGAGAAACTGTACGATGATGATAAGAACCGCAGCAAGATATTTCTTGTTGAGAAATATCACAAGTGGTTCTTTGAGGACGAGAAGCCAATGCTGCCGCAGGTGAAGGAGTTCCTGAAACTGCGACAGAAGTTGGAAGACGAGGCGATGCCCCTCCCCGGCAAGTTTGTTGTTAGAGGGATCGTTTCGAAGCTCTCTGCTGGATGGAGCAAGTTTTATGCAAACATGCATAGGAAGAAGTTAGAGGTTATAAGTCTCGACGATCTCCTGCAGGAAATCTACGTTGAGGACCAGATTAGGGCTCAACTGAAGGTGGACGCACTGTCCAAGCAATTGGCTAACGCCAATCTGGTTCATACCAGGGAACCAAGGGAAAGCAAGCGGCTTCCCACAGCAAGAAGAAGGACCCTAACAATCTGAACGTGAAAGGGACTTCCTTCAAGGAAAAGAAGGCAAAGTCTCAGATGCCTTGTTTCAAGTGTGGCAAGAAGGGCCACTTCTAGAATGAATGCAAAGCAAAGACCAAGCAATCAGAGCAAGGAAAGTCTAGTAAGGTATCTATGATCACTGACGTTGTTGCTATGATTACGCAGGTCGATGCGGTGGGGGCTGACTCTGACTGGTGGGTAGACACTGGAGCCATCTGCCATGTCTGCTCCATCAAGGAGTGGTTTACCACCTATACACCAACTTCTGAAGTGGTTATGGTGGCAAACCAGGCACAAGTTGAAGTGCTCGGGATCGGGACGGTAGTTTTGAAGCTGACTTCGGAAAAGTCTCTAACACTTCAAGGTGTGAAGTATGTACATGCTATTGCAAAGAACCTGATCTCGGGAGGCCTACCATGCAACGCAGACCTCAGGATGGACATCAATGCTGGCCAGATGGTGATGTCTATAAAGGAAACATATTTCGGGAAAGCCTTTTGTACCGAAGGAATGTTCAAAATTCAGCTTGTAAATCAGTCCAATGTAATTAATACAATCACTCCTTCTGCTTATACTTTTGAGTTGTGGCATAATAGGCTAGGACATGTTCATTGTAAACGAATAAACAGAATGTCTAGTCTAGTACTTATCTCCAAATGTGGGGGTAATGTAGAGAAATATGAAGTTTGTGCTCAAACGAAGATCACAAGGAAACCCTTTCCTCGGGTTAATCGAAGTACAGATCTTCTGGAGTTTGTACACTCTGATATCTATGACTTCAAACATTTCTCTACAAAGGTCGGGATGAAGTATTTCATAACCTTCATCGATGAATTCTCAAAATATGTGTTCGTCTACTTGCTGAAGGCTAAAGACGAAGCATTCGAGAAGTTCAAGGAGTTCAGGGCCGAAGCTGAGCGGCAGACTGGACAACAACGCAAAAGAATAAGAAGTGATCGAGGTGGAGAGTATAGGTCTCATGAATTCGCATTGTTCTGCAAAGAACATGGAATTGTCAATGAGACAACGGCTCCGTACTCTCCTCAATCAAACGGAAGTAGCAGAAAGGAAGAACAGAACGTTGACATAAATGATTAACTCAATGTTGTTGACTACGGATCTTCCAAAGTGCTACTGGGGAGAAACTGCATTGAAGGTCACTTTTATTCTAAATAGAGTGCCTCATGCAACTTCAGACATAACTCCTCATGAAGACTGGTTCAAGGTCAGACATAACTTGAATGTCATTCGAGTGTGGGGGTATCTGGCATATGTCAAGCTTCCAGATCTGAAGATTCAGAAGCTTGGGACAAGGACTACAAAGACGATCTTCTTGGGGTATGCCGAGAAGAGTGATGCTCGGAGATTTCTTGATATTGAGTCAAATCATATCATTGAATCTCGCAACGCAGAATATTTTGAAAAAAAAATTGCATGGCACAAGAACATTGTTCTAGCGGATGTTCCGGAGAACAATGAGGGTGCGCAAGATACTGAAGTCTTCAATGAGGATGTGGTCCAAGAAGTTGAAACAACGGTTGAAACAGAACTCGCTTAGCCGTCAGCGAAGCATGTGAGGAGGCCGAAAGACTTCGAAAATGACTTTGTCACCTATCATGTGGCAGCAGATCCGCTTACCTATGATGAGACGATGAAGACCAGAGACGTAATTTTCTGGAAAGAGACGATTTACAATGAAATTGATTCCATCACCTCAAATAATACTTGGGTGTTGGTTGATCTTCCTGAAGGAGCTAAACCCATCGGATGCAAATGGATCTTCAAGAAGAAGATGAAAGCAGACGGAACTATTGACAAGTTCAAGGCTAGGTTGGTAGCCAAGGGATTTTCTCAGAATCAGGGGATCTACTACTTTGACACGTATGCTCCAGTAGCCCGGATGACCACCATCAGAATGTTGATTGCTCTCGCAGTAATACATAAGATGGTGATACATCAGATGGATGTGAAAATGGCTTTCCTAAATGGTGAGCTGACCGAAGAGATTTACATGCAACAGCTAGAGAGATTTGTCATCAAGGGTCTTGAAGACAAAGTCTGCAAGTTGGTAAAATCCTTGTACGGTCTTAAATAGGCTCCCAAGATGTGGCATGAGAAATTTGACAAGGTGATAAGGCCAAATGGCTACATGGTCAGCGAGACGGACAAGTGTATTTACACAAAGTTCTCTGATGGAAGAGGTGTGATTGTTTGTCTGTACATGGACGACATGCTGATCCTAGGTACGGATATGGGCTGTGTCACGGAGATAAAGAAGTTCATCTCGAGCAAGTTCAGTATGAAGGACTTGGAGGAAGCTGATGTGATCTTAGGGATCAAGATCATCCGGACACATTAGACTAGCGCTGTCACAGTCTCATTATATTGAGAAGATGATCACACATTACGGGTATCAGGATCTTCCAGGAATCGATACGCCTTACAGGTGTGATATGAAGTTGAAGCCTAATTCAGGAAAAAGTGTCAGGCAGCTGGAGTATGCAGGCGTAATCGAGAGTTTGATGTATGCTACTACTGCCACAAGGTCTGACATAGCTTTCGTCGTGGGAATGCTGAGTTGTTTCACAAGCAACCCAAGCATTGAGCACTGGAACGCTGTGAAATGGGTTATGAGATATCTCAAGAAGACTCAGACATATGCACTGCACTACAACGGAGATCCGCCGGTAGTAGAAGGCTTCAGTGATGCTAGCTGGTGCTCAGAGGTGGAGAGCGAGAGGTCCACAGGTGGATTCATTTTTACCATGGATGGAGCTGTTATATCGTGGAAGTCAAAGAAGTAGACTATGCTCTCACGGTCATCCATGGAATCTGAGTTATTTGCACTTGATACCGCAGCGGAGGAAGCAGAATGGCTTCAGGAGCTCATGTATGATCTTCTAGTAGTTAGGGCACAAATATCGACAATACCGATATACTACGACAACCAGGCGACTGTGGCGGTGGCATCAAATAACCTCTTCAACGGGAAGAAGAGGACTGTACGGTTGAAGCACAGGAAAGTACACGATCTTATCAAGAGAGGGGTAATTGCAGTGATTGATGTTCGGAGTCAGGAAAACCTGGCGGATCCATTCACCAAGGGCCTCAAGCGCCAGCTGGTCGATGACACAACAAGTAAAATAGGCTTGAAGACATTCTGATATTGTATTATTGCAATTCTGCCATAAAGTTTTATGTTATTAGTTCAAAGAGAAATCTAATAGACATCTAGCTTTTGGTTCAAGGGATGACTATTAATCGGAAGAATATCAGGAACGGTGGGTACATGTCCTATTAGGCATGGAGAGGTAACGGACCTACAACCATTGTTGTCTACTGTTGTTTTCTGCAGAAAACGGATCTTGTGGGAAGTTTGGCTTAATCGCCTTAATGAGTTCTCAGGCAGAGTGAATGCCTGGTGTGCTTTACAGGAAGCACGGTAGCACAGCACTACAAGGAGTGAAACTCCATGCTACTGTGGGGTAACTCCACCATGAGATTCCCGAAAGGGGTAAAGCCTCGGCTTTGCGAGCCAAGTCACAGCGGCGTAGCACCGCAAATAGGCAGGTAGCCTAATGTTGTATGTTGAAATAAAGAGGGGTGTAGTCAGCACTACAAAATGGAGGAGTTCCTCATGTTACAGTGGCACGACACCACGATGAGGTACCCGGTTAGGGATAAAGTCTCGACCTTGCAAGCCATGTCGTTGCGGCATAACACCGCAAGGGAGCCTAAGGCTTCATGCTAGGTAGTACGACACTACAAAGAGGCGGTGATCTCATGCTACAGTAGTATGACACTACGATGAGGTTCCCGGTAGGGGTAATGCCTCGGCTTTAGGCTATGTCATAGCGGCGTAGCACCGCAAGGGAAGCGCAAAGCGTTTCATGCCATGTATCTTTAATAAAGAACTTACCTATAATGTATGGACAAAGAGATATCAGGCCGTCTCTTAAGGGTAAACTTGTAGACGTCCAAAAATTATACACTGAAACCAGGCTGGCACAGGGCCTTTAATGTGTAGCCAGAAGCACATATAACTACATTATGTGAGTGGAAAGAATTTCAGCTGTGATGCAGAATTCAAGGTTTAGTCCATTCTTGTATTATAGTCTGTTGTTTGACCCATGCGGGAAGATTCAAGTCGTCAGTGACATCTCTCCTAATGCATGATGGACAATTACTGTGGGGAACACTCAAACCCATATATAGAGAGATATGTGGGAGATTGTTCGAGTTTGGCCTTTTTTATTGGAAAGTTTAGTCCCACATCGGCTACGCCAAAGGAGTTGTATCTCTATATAATAAGCTATGCTAGTTTAGAGATGCACATGTGGTGTGGAGGTGCACATGGGTGTGCCATGTGGGGGTATTTTTCTAATGGAAAAAAGGCTAAATCAACAATGAACGCCAGAGCAGCTACATGTTATAGTTTGACCGGTTGGATGATTTTTAATTTCGAGGACGAAATTCTTGTAAGGTGGGTAGGATGTAAGCCCCCTGAATTTCAGGGTTTATTTTTATTTTTCTGAATGAATTATTTTCGATAAATGTTTTATTATTTAATTGTTTAGATCATTAATGTACCTTTCCGTGACTTTGACTTCTGGAGCGTCAGGGATACCAATCTCTGTAAACTCTCTTCACGAGTTTTGAAGTAGACAAAATTATCTTCGTTTTGATATATCGTGTCCCACTTGAACTCGTTCCCTTGTGCTCTTTTTGTATCGCGCAACTTCGGGTCAACTTAGACCAATTAATCGTTGAATAATTATTCCCACTTTTATTTTTGATCTCCGTTTGCACGTTACCGTGACTTTTAATTTAGGAGCACGAGACCAGTCGTTTTCTCAGAACCAATTTCTCATGAATGATCTACTCGAGACGTTCTTCACCCATGACCTTCGTGTCCCACTCAGACACTCCATTTTGTGCTTTATTTTCTTCGCACAATTTTCGGATCAATTTAGGCCGATTTATTTTCTACCGTGAAACCTGATTTATTTTCCAATTTAATTTCGGGACCCGACATCGATCCAACCTAGTCGACCTAAAGTATGGACGTGACCCACATGAAGCCTACTACCCACATGAAACTTGTGTCCCATTTATTGGAGTCCCCGTATATTATTTATTTACCCATTATTATAAATTCCTATTTTTAATTCAATTATTGCACCCGGTCCGATTTTGACCGGACCCGGCTCGACCGAACCCGAACCCAAGCTCCATGTTGTTCTCCCATGACTGCCCAAATACCCCGCATAATTTTTCTATTTTTCCTATTTTGAAAATATCTCTTTTCCTCTCTCTCTTAAATATCCCACATATTTATATATATATACATATATATATATAAATATCTCCCTTTCTCTCTCCTCCTTAAAACACTCACACAAATACACCTACACCCCCTCCACCTTACAACACAACACCCCTCACCATTGGCCGACTTCTCTCTCTCCCTCTCTCAAATATCTTCTCTCTCTCTCTCTATTCTCACTCTCTAACTCTCTTTCTATAATACACACACATACATACATATTTCTCTCTCTCTCTTCTCTAACTAAACCACCACCATCACCATTTCAACAGCCTCCTCCCCTACTCCCTCATGGCCGACACCACCGCAGCCCCCATCTCCTCCTTCCTCCTTCTCATCCTCTTCATCATCTACATCATCTTCACTACCCTCAACAACACCATCACCATTAAAACCATCATCACCACCATGCAAACCACCACCACTAATCACCATCTCCACCACCACCCGCCGTCGCCTCCACGGCCCCGTCGCCGTCGCCGTGCAGCGCAACTGCAGCATGCAGCAGCAGCTGCGACAGCAAGCAGCAGCAGTATGCGCAGTAGCCGCGCCACCCCGCGCGCTGCGGCGCGCCGCGCGCACCACCGCGGCCAGCCCCCCGGCCGTGCGCGAGCCTCCGACGAACGCCCCCTGGCCGCCGCCTTCCTCCCTGGCGCGACGCATAGGCTATTCGTGCGTTTACGTCGAAATCCCGTCGTGACGCGCGCGTTTTGAACTCAGAAAGTGTGCTCCGTCGCAGCAAGTTCGTGCGTGTTTTCTGGGAGATCCGACCGTTGGATCGGCAAACTCCTTGCTCCGTCGCAATCTCAGTATATCCATCTTCACTCTTGTCAATTTTCGTCCGTTAATTTCGTCGTTTGATACCTCAAAGCTGGCCACCAAGTTGACGTTTTAAATTGAACTATTTTTGGACAGTTTCGTGGAGCCGACTTCGTCAGCTCGTAACTCCGCTGTCGTAGCTCCGGTTGGCGCGCTACTAGTTCCTGTGCGCAGCTGGTATAACCATATTCCTGTCTCCTTTAGATTTCGTTTCATTATAAGCACGTTCGGTTGGTCGAATTCGACGCCAAAGTTGGCCGTCCGAATTCTTTAATTTGCACTTGTTAAATTCTATTTTTGAACCCGGGACTCCGGATTCAATTTCTGACACCACCATTAGACTCATGGCGTCGTTCTGGCATGTTTTCATATAAAATTTGCTTGATTTGGAGAACGTGGACCCTGGCACGCATTTCGGTGCAAAACGGGTCCTACTTTTTGCGTCAACGGGTCACTTTGAGATCGGCTCATCGGAATCCAATTCCGGATATACCGTTGAGTTCGTATCGTCATTCTGAACTCGTTAACATATAATTTGCTGAGATTTGAAGACATTTGCTCCGGCACGCATTTCGGTGCAAATCGGATACCAAGTGTCCGCATCAACGTATCATTTTGAGATCGGCACATCGGAATTCCATTTCGGACATACCGTTGGGTTCGTATCATCATTCTGAATTCGTGGACATATAATTTGCTAGGTTTTGTAGACTTATATCCTGACACGTTTTTCGGTGAAAAGTGTATCCAACGGCGGACATCATTTTGACCCGAAATTACCGTTTTACCCGTGTGTCTAAATTGGACTTATGGGTAGGCTATCCTAGCTAATTTGACCGTTCTGGACACGTTGGTGATATTTATTTTATCATCCGACAACATATGTAGATTTTGATTATGTATTATCCTTAATTTGTAATTAATTATTTTTCCAAAAATTGTTACTTTTTGTTTTTGAATTTTTATATATATTTTAATTTCCGTAAAAATCTGGAAAAAATTGTATTTAAATATTATGTTAATTTAGCTAATTTATTATAATTTTTCTAGCATTTATTAAGTGCTTTTGGTATTTTATAAAAATATGAAAACGGAACTCATTTTCAGTATATTTATGTTTGCTGATTTTTAATAAATATTTATGAAGGTTTATAAATTCTAGAAAAATTAGTATAAATTTCTATAATTAACAAGGATCATTTTGGCACTTTATTTTATATATAATTGAGCTTTTTGTCTGTCTCAAAAATTGTTGGAACTCAGTGTACAGTCTGATTTATTTATTGAGTAGTTACGACTTTCAATATTTTGTGTTGTATTGGGTTATTGTAGTATTGGACCACCCCCTACACTAGTGTATAGATCCTAGGAAGTTAGTTTGTGTATAGTGGCACTCCACATTAGACTTTTATGCTAGGTCCCCACTTGGCTAGTATCCAATCAGGAGTCGTGTCACACCACTAGTGTAATATTGAACATAGCTTAGAACTGAGTTTGTATATCATTATTGACAGGACACCAGACATCTATATCTTCGTACTAGTATTCTTGCTTTGCTCGAGGCAAGTACATCTACAAACTCATTTACTGTCTTTTAATGCTAGAACATGTATTAACCCTGCTAAAATACTGATCCTTGAGGTAGCAAGTTAAATCTTCACATGTTGTATTACTTTCAGTACCTGCCATGCTTAGGACAGTTCTTATATCTTCACATGTTTCTTACTGGTTCTCAGTACATGTTTTACTATGCGTTATACTACTCGGAGTATTTACATGTTTCATACTGTTCCCAGTACCGGCCATGCTTATATTACTCCCAGTATCTTCCACATGTTTTACTGTTCTCGTATCTCTCACATGTTAGAATATGGGTTATGGGGAAACTGACAGTTGAGTACGTGATCGTGCCCCCCTCTCCGTATGTATTTACCGAGCAAGGTAGCATTTTATATGCATATCTTGTCGTAGGCCTATCCCGCGAATTTGTGCGTATGTACATCTATCGCTTGTGACTTATACGGAAGTACATTTTATTACATGTGCCCCCAGCACATGTGCACCTATTGACCGATTACGTACCTGCTACAGTTTTAAATATTACATATGCATGTCTCTATGACATATGTGTCCTTGCCATGATAGACTATGAGTTATGCCATGTTTCCTATGATACTATGATACTGTGATTCCAGTCATACCATGATTCCAGATATGCCATGTTCCCTGTGTTACTATAATATTGTGATCCCAGTTGTACCATGAGGCCATGTTTCCAGTATTTCCTGTTTTATAGACTTATCACACCATGATTCTTGTTGTACATCTCTTTCATTATATGTTCAGTACTTTAGTTGTAGAGGTTATACTTGCTCCCGTCCTGACAGGATAACGTTGTAGGTTCACTTTCTGAGGAGAATATGCTATATGATACATGTTATGGCACTGATTTTGAGGACCTGGCCTTAGCTCCAGAAGAGGCCCCAGCGGGGAACCTTGCTTAGTTATCTTTCTTGTGTTTTGAGACTTAGACTTTGTCTGTACTTATATTTGGATACTGGACTTTGTCTCCAGTTAGATACTTTGGTTATGTATTATTAAATCTGTACTTGTTTACCTTCGCTTATAGATGCTATGTTGTGATGAACCTTTAATTGTGATTTTAGAACTGTTAGCAGCTTAGATCCTTTATTGTCTATTCTTAGAACAGCTTACTACGCTTTAACCAAGCGTAGGCTGGACATGGCTCGGCCCGGCCCAACAATTTGGGTAACGGGTCGTGATATGTTTTTTTGGCGGCCCATGCAGGTCTAGACTTAAGTTGTTTGGTTACGTTATTGTACCAAGCATGCCTGCAATTAGGATCTAGGACAACTTGTTAAACACTAGGAATAACATTTAGAACACCTAGAGGATTTTTAGGATTGCAACATAGGAGAACTCATCACAGCATAGGACCGTTAGCTATAATTAGCCTCTTGTTTGTATTTCAGTGGGTCAATTTAGACCAAGTTAGTACCCTTGGGATGACCCCTGAGGATCTCACTCTAATCTTATCTAGAAATATGTTTCCACTTATTTCCATTTGATCTTTCTTAAATTCGTTGTTGAATTTAGTTTCTGATTTTCGTTGTTGATTTTGATCTTGCATCGTGATAAATTTTGTGGATTAAATTATGATATGTCCTGATAAGGTAAACGTCTGCTTTATTTATGGAATTTAGAATTTATCGCAGCCATATTAGCTGGTATGACAAAAACATAGAGCCTGATTTTGGATATACTATCCTATTCATAGAATTTAGATTTTCTTGCAGCCATACCGGTTGGCGTGGTAAGGAATCTAGATGATATGACTATAGGGTGTATACCTTAGTTATGGACTCCCTCGTTTATTGCATGTAAGCTTACTGGTGTGGCGAAAATTCTGACAATATGATTTCAGGAAGACGTGTACGGTTATCAGATCATATCTCAGCTTGGTTCACTTCGTTATGATCGATTGAGGAAGAACAAATTCTTATCATTATTCTTCTCCGTCTTGATTAACTCTGTTCCATCTTTCCTATGACTTGACTAAACTCTTCTTCGTTAACCTCTTGGATAATTCTTCTCATTATGCCTCTCGTTGTCTCTATACCATTGTTGGAGATATCCCAATAAACTTTTCTGTCTTGCTTGACCCTTAAACTTGTTTGGACACTGTTATGGATTGCTTGACCCAGTCTTAGGCCTTGTTACCTTCTATTTGATAGACGACCGAAATAGGCAAACTTGTTAACTGATTCTGCAGTATAACTATAAATGTATGGTGTGATTATGATAAGTACTTTTCCTAGGGATTGGTTAGATTAAGTTTATAGGACGAGTATAAGGACTGACTGTAGTAGACTTGGAAACCATTAAGAACGATTGTATTGATAGTATGACCTGATGATAGGGTATCTAAGATGGAGAAATGAGATCGTATATTGTTGTGACTATGGATTGAGGATTAGAATCTTGTGCTTAACAGTTTGAGGATTTAGCATTTGTAGAAAATTTGGTTGGTTATCTATAGCTAATTACATGTGATTATCGGGTAGATCGATATGTGGATTGATATAGAATAAGTTAGAATGAGTTATCGTATTGCGTACGAGATCGGGAAGATATCGGTTAAAAAGACAAGGAACAAGACAAAGACATATGTACATTGGTAATTAATAAATCGGGAGTTTTGAAATCGAGGATTTATACTTGGAGGACTTGTTGAGTAAAAGAAGAAGGCTCTACGCCAAGGATAAGTATTGAACGTATAATTTCAAGGAGAAGCTGTAGAAAAGGATTGACGACAATTAATGCTAAGGGCCTGTGGATTGATATAATATGGATACTTAGGATACGATAAGGAAATCAAGTATTTACAATTTAGGTTGAAAATATGGTTGATGATCAAGCAATGTAGGTTTATAGACATACCCAGAGAATGACCTATAGTTCAGGGTATACATAAAGGTTTCATGTTAGTATGGAAGATTTTAAAGGATATATGACGTAGTTTATGATAGAAGGACTTTATTGAACCTGAACCAAAAAGATTGTAAGGAGAAACAGAAGAGATGATTACAAGGATAGCAGATTGAGTATCGTAGCCAGAGCAGCTACATGTTATAGTTTGACCGGTTGGATGATTTTTAATTTCGAGGACAAAATTCTTGTAAGGTGGGTAGGATGTAAGCCCCCTGAATTTCAGGGTTTATTTTTATTTTTCTGAATGAATTATTTTCGATAAATGTTTTATTATTTAATTGTTTAGATTATTAATGTACCTTTCCGTGACTTTGACTTCTGGAGCGTCAGGGATACCAATCTCTATAAACTCTCTTCACGAGTTTTGAAGTAGACAAAATTATCTTCGTTTTGATATATCGTGTCCCACTTGAACTCGTTCCCTTGTGCACTTTTTGTATCGCGCAACTTCGGGTCAACTTAGACCAATTAATCGTTGAATAATTATTCCCACTTTTATTTTTTATCTCCGTTTGCACGTTATCGTGACTTTTAATTTAGGAGCACGAGACCAGTCGTTTTCTCAGAACCAACTTCTCGTGAATGATCTACTCGATACGCTCTTCACCCATGACCTTCGTGTCCCACTCAGACACTCCATTTTGTGCTTCATTTTCTTCGCACAATTTTTGGGTCAATTTAGGCCGATTTATTTTCTACCGTGAAACCTGATTTATTTTCCAATTTAATTTCGGGACCCGACATCGATCCAACCTAGTCGATCCAAAGTATGGACGTGACCCACATGAAGCCTACTACCCACATGAAATTTGTGTCCCATTTATTGGAGTCCCCGTATATTATTTATTTACCCATTATTATAAATTCCTATTTTTAATTCAATTATTGCACCCGGTCCGATTTTGACCCGACCCGGCTCGACCGAACCCGAACCCAAGCTCCATGTTGTTCTCCCATGACTGCCCAAATACCCCGCATAATTTTCCTATTTTTCCTATTTTGAAAATATCTCTTTTCCTCTCTCTCTTAAATATCCCACATATTTATATATATACATATATATATAAATATCTCGCTTTCTCTCTCCTCCTTAAAACACTCACACAAACACACCTACACCCCCTCCACCTTACAGCACAACACCCCTCCACCATTGGCCGACTTCTCTCTCTCCCTCTCTCAAATATCTCCTCTCTCTCTATTCTCACTCTCTTTCTATAATACACACACACACATACATATTTCTCTCTCTCTCTTCTCTAACTAAATCACCACCATCACCATTTCAACAGCCTCCTCCCCTACTCCCTCATGGTCGACACCACCGCAGCCCCCATCTCCTCCTTCCTCCTTCTCATTCTCCTCATCATCTACATCATCTTCACCACCCTCAACAACACCATCACCATTAAAACCATCATCACCACCATGCAAACCACCACCACTAATCACCATCTCCACCACCACCCGCCATCGCCTCCACGGCCCTGCCGCCGTCGCCGTGCCCGGCCAGGCCGGTCCCACGCAGCGCAACCGCAGCATGCAGCAGCAGCTGCGACAGCAAGCAGCAGCAGTATGCGCAGTAGCCGCGCCACCCCGCGCGCTGCCGCACGCCGCGCGCACCACCGCGGCCAGCCGCCGCCGCCGGCGAGCCCCCCCCCCGGCCGTGCGCGAGCCTCCGGCGAACGCCCCCTGGCCGCTGCCTTCCTCCCCGGCGCGACGCATAGGCTATTCGTGCGTTTACGTCGAAATCCCATCGTGACGCGCGCGTTTTGAACTCAGAAAGTGCGCTCCGTCGTAGCAAGTTCGTGCGTGTTTTCTGGGAGATCCGACCGTTGGATCGGCGAACTCCTTGTTCCGTCGCAATCTCGGTATATCCATCTTCACTCCTGTCAAATTTCGTCCGTTAATTTCGTCGTTTGATACCTCAAAACTGGCCACCAAGTTGACGTTTTAAATTGAACTATTTTTGGACAGTTTTGTGGAGCCGACTTCGTCAGCTCGTAACTCCGCTGTCGCAGCTCCGGTTGGCGCGCTACCAGTTCCTGTGCGCAGCTGGTATAACCATCTTCCTATCTCCTTTAGATTTCGTTTCATTATAAGCACGTTCGGTTGGTCGAATTCGACGCCAAAGTTGGCCGTCCGAATTCTTTAATTTGCACTTGTTAAATTCTATTTTTGAACCCGGACTCCGGATTCAATTTCTGACACCACCAGTAGACTCATGGCGTCGTTTTGGCATGTTTTCATATAAAATTTGCTTGATTTGGAGAACGTGGGTCCTGGCACGCATTTCGGTGCAAAGTGGATCCCACTTTTTGTGTCAACGGGTCACTTTGAGATCGGCTCATCGGAATCCAATTCCGGATATACCGTTGAGTTCGTATCGTCATTCTGGACTCGTTGACATATAATTTGCTAAATTTTGAAGACATTTGATCCGGCACGCATTTCAGTGCAAACCGGATACCAAGTGTCCGCATCAACGTATCATTTTGAGATCGGCACATCGAAATTCCATTTCAGACATACCGTTGGGTTCGTATCATCATTCTGAATTCGTGGACATATAATTTGCTAGGTTTTGTAGACTTCTATCCCGACACGTTTTTTGGTGCAAAGTGTGTCCAACGGCGGACATCATTTTGATCCGAAATTATCGTTTTGCCCTTGTGTCTAAATTGGACTTATGGGTAGGCTATCCTAGCTAATTTGACCGTTCTGGACACGTTGGTGATATTTATTTTATCATCCGACAACATCTGTAGATTTTTATTATGTATTATCCTTAATTTGTAATTAATTATTTTTCCAAAAATTGTTACTTTCTGTTTTTGAATTTTTATATATTTTTTAATTTCTGTAAAAATCTGGAAAAATTTGTATTTAAATATTATGTTAATTTAGCTAATTTATTATAATTTTCTAGCATTTATTAAGTGCTTTGGTATTTTATAAAAATATGAAAACAGAACTCATTTTCAGTATATTTATGTTTGCTGATTTTTAATAAATATTTATGAAGGTTTATAAATTCTAGAAAAATTAGTATAAATTTCTATAATTAACAAGAATCATTTTGGTACTTTATTTTATATATAATTGAGCTTTTTGTCTGTCTCAAAAATTGTTGGAACTCAGTGTACAGTCTGATTTATTTATTGAGTAGTTACGACTTTCAATATTTTGTGTTGTATTGGGTTATTGTAGTATTGGACCACCCCCTACACTAGTGTATAGATCCTAGGAAGTTAGTTTGTGTATAGTGGCACTCCACATTAGACTTTTATGCTAGGTCCCCACTTGGCTAGTATCCAGTCAGGAGTCGTGTCACACCACTAGTGTAATATTGAACATAGCTTAGAACTGAGTTTGTATATCATTATTGACAGGACACCGGACATCTATATCTTCGTACTAGTATTCTTGTTTTGCTCGAGATAAGTACATCTACAAACTCATTTACTGTCTTTTAATGCTAGAACATGTATTAATCCTGTTAAAATACTGATCCTTGAGGTAGCAAGTTAAATCTTCACATGTTGTATTACTTTCAGTACCTGCCATGCTTAGGATAGTTCTTATATCTTCACATGTTTCTTACTGGTTCTCAGTACATGTTTTACTATGCTTTATACTACTCGGAGTATTCACATGTTTCATACTGTTCCCAGTATTGGCCATGCTTATATTACTCCCAGTATCTCCCACATGTTTTACTGTTCTCGTATCTCTCACATGTTAGAATATGGGTTATGGGGAAACTGACAGTTGAGTACGTGATCATGCCCCCCTCTCCGTATGTATTTACCGAGCAAGGTAGCATTTTATATGCATATCTTGTCGTAGGCCTATCCCGTGGATTTGTGCGTATGTACATCTATCGCTTGTGACTTGTACGAAAGTACATTTTATTACATGTGCCCCCAGCACATGTGCACTTATTGACCGATCACGTACCTGCTACAGTTTTAAACATTACATATGCATCTGTCTCTATGACATATGTGTCCTTATCATGATAGACTATGAGTTATGTCATGTTTTCTATGATACTATGATACTGTGATTCCAGTCATACCATGATTCCAGATATGCCATGTTCCCTGTGTTACTATGACATTGTGATCCCAGTTGTACCATGAGGCCATGTTTCCAGTATTTTCTGTTTTATAGACTTATCACACCATGATTCTTGTTGTACATCTCTTTCATTATATGTTCAGTACTTTAGTTGTAGAGGTTGTACTTGCTCCTGTCCTGACAGGATAACGTTGTAGGTTCACTTTCTGAGGAGAATATGCTATATGATACATGTTATGGCACTGATTTTAAGGACCTGGCCTTAGCTCCAGAAGAGGCCCCAGCGGGGAACCTTGCTTAGTTATCTTTTTTGTGTTTTGAGACTTAGACTTTGTCTGTACTTATATTTGGATACTGGACTTTGTCTCCAGTTAGATACTTTGGTTATGTATTATTAAATCTGTACTTGTTTACCTTCGCTTATAGATGCTGTGTTGTGATGAACCTTTAATTGTGATTTTAGAACTGTTAGCAGCTTAGATCCTTTATTGTCTATTCTTAGAACAGCTTACTACGCTTTAACCAAGCGTAGGCTGGACATGGCTCGGCCCGGCCCAACAATTTGGGTAACGGATCGTGACACGTGCCCAGTTGCGCGACCAAGTGGTGCGCCCAGTTACGCGGCCCAGAGGCGTGCCCAGTTGCGCGGCCCAGTGGCGCGCCAGTGGGCGCTTCCTGTTGGCGCGAGGTTGGCGTAGGTTGCTCGGGGTACGTGCGGTACGCAAGTGGCGCTGTGTGCGCTAGTGGCACAAGTTGTACGTGTTGCGCAGGGTGCGCGCAGTGTGCGCAGTACACTAGTGCGCGCTAGAGCGGCTGTGCGCACGTTGTGCAAGTGGCGTAGATGGCGCGCGCTCTGTGCGCCCTTTGGCTCAGATCGTGTCTGTGCACGATTGAGCAGTTACAGCATGTTCTGGACGGTTTCTTCCCACATCCCGAACATGTTGCTAATTGGGCGGTTACAGAGCGAGGTTATATAAGTTTCTCTGCTCTCTCTCTCTCTCTCTCTCTCTCTCTCTCAAGATACAAGTTCAGAATTCACATAAGGCAGAAGTGTTTTTTAGCACCATTCCTTACGTGTTTCCACAGAGTTTGAGAGAGAAGAGAAGCAGTGCATCAGCGCCACTTATCGCAGGAGTCCGTGTGCTTTCTGAGGAGTCAGAAGAGCAGAGTGTTTCAAAGTTCTCCGTCGAACTTGCTGGTTCCTGGAAGCTGTTCGTGTGGGGCAAATTTATCTTTGAGCAACGGTGATCATTCACCCCATCAAGTTGTTCTTCCATCTATCGCATGTCATCCACTTCGCTGCTGCTGCTATTCGATTGGATACTTCTTTTTAGAAGGACTTCTTTTGTTTGCTGATATAACGAAATCTTTTTAGATTTTTGTTATCCAGAATCCTCTAAGGATCTCTGTCAAGCACATTCTTTGAAGTGTTTCTAGAAACATTATTTTTACAATCGTTTTATTTTCTCAATTTTCTATCGAAAATTGCGCCCCGGGACTAACATTCCTATGTGGCATGAGGTACAAGACAATGTCTTTCCTATGTGGCAAAATAACATTCACACAAGACAATAAGATAAAAAAGTGTTCTCCAATGCAAAAGTATTAA
This sequence comes from Iris pallida, assembly GCA_029216955.1. Taxonomy (NCBI): domain Eukaryota; kingdom Viridiplantae; phylum Streptophyta; class Magnoliopsida; order Asparagales; family Iridaceae; genus Iris; species Iris pallida. The sequence continues at coordinate 10,290,088 of JANAVB010041420.1, forward strand.
GAAGACAATAAGAAGTATTTTTTCCAACTTCCAAGACAACTCCTCAACTTCTTCATTTTTTATAAATATTTATATTCATAATTTGTGATGTGGAGACAAAGACATTGTAAATTACATTGTCAAGATCTAGACAACCAACTTCACATTGTCATTGTCATGTCATTGTCATGTCAATTTCATGATTTATTCTATATTTATGTTGGAGAAGGATTTTTGAAATGAAAGCTTGCCATTCGTATGTGGCAACCATTTTTTCTAAACTCATAATAGGGTTGGAGATGCTCTAACAAGGTTGTGAAAAGTGCTAGGCGCTAGTCGGATGGATATTCACCGTCTAGCGTCTAGTTCGTCTAGGTGGCCGCCTAGATATAGGTTCAAAAATAAATAAATAAAATTTAAAATCTACTGAAAATTGTAGATAAAGTTCATAAAACTTCAAAACATGCATAATCGGACGTCGGGGGTCTAGACGGACATCGGACGGACACCAAACGTCTAACGTCTTGGCGTCGCCTAGGCGGCCGTCTAGGCCGTCTTTTAGAACACTGCATGCAACTATGTTTTGGTAACGATTGGTGTTACGAGATTACATGTGTAGGTTGAGAAAATTTGTTTGTTCTCCTATTTTAATATGGTTAAGAACCAAATTCCTGAAACTGCAATATCTTAATTAGAACTTCATCTGTAACCCTAGGTTGAGAGAGAATTTGAGAGGTAACAGTCAATTTTGATTCCTAATGCGTGGGCTTGTGTTAAACCAGGGTAAGAAAATTTGCATTTTAGCATCACAAATCCTGGTTTGGAGTCCCTTAATCCGGAGTTCAACCCATTGTCGTTGCTGCCTGACGATGGGAGCCATGACATTCAATTCCATTTTGTTGTTTGCTTGCACTAGTGTTTATTGGTAGAGTAGCATATATATATACTAGTGTCATGGCACACGTAATGCGTGTGCAACTCAACTCGTGTTTAAAGTTTCCAAAAGAAGGTACCTGAATCTCATGGTTGAAAGTTTTTTGGTTTGGTTAAATTAAAAAAGGGAAAAATATGTGCATCCTAAAAGATAGGAATATGTTAAGCTAATTTAATTTTTCTGAAAGATAGTGCATCATAAACGCATAAAAATTATTTCTAAAAATCTTAAAATTTAAAATTTCTAAAATTTCTAATCTAAAATTAATTTAATTTAAACCTAAGCTAACACATGTTAAAGAAAATTTTAAGTTAAATTAAGGAAGTAATTTTATCTAACGTATAGTCAACATTTAATCAGTTATTTAAAATTTAATTAGTATTATAATTTTATCCATCATTTAATTTTTAAATTTAATCTAATTAAAATTTAAGTTAATCTAATCTAATTCATTTCATCTATTATCTAAAAATTATCTATTACTCAATATAATCTGAATCAACCTCAAACTTTAAGAAAGTAAGTTTAAATAAGTTTTAGAACATAAACAAAAAAGATTTTATGTTTTCCTAAGTACTTCAAATAAATTTTTTCTTTCTTTCTGATTGGTTTGGTTCAGATTTGGTTGCTATAGAGATATTGGTTTATTTGAGATGGATAAGTTTAAGAAAATGTAATGGATAATAATGAATTGTCAATATTTTAATCACTAAGTTAGTCAAAATTTAAATTTCGCAAGTTAAATTTTTATACTAACATTAATATTATTTCGCAATTAAGAATCTAAATATTTTTAATTTAATTTAAAATGTCTAAAAATTTAAATCTAAAATTTAATTTAAACCTAATCTAACGCTAGATTCATAAAATTTAAACTTAACTTAGGAGAGTAATTTTATCCATCACATAGTCAACATTTAATTAGGTATTTAAAATTTAATTTACCATTATAATTTAATCCATCATTTAAGTTTTAAATTTAATGTAATTAAAATTTAGTTAATCTATTCTAGTCTAATTAAAAATTATGTATTACTTAATATAATCTGAATCAACCTAAAATGTTAAAAGAGTAAGTTTAAATAGGTTTAAGAACATACTAAAACAGATTTTATGATGATTTCCCAAATATGCTTCAAATAACTTTTGTTAATGTTCTTCAAAATTGTGGCCTAGAGTCGGAGAAATCAACAAATAGATATTTTAAAGATAAACTATTTCTTCATAATATATCCATTTTATGGGGAAAAAAATTCCAGAAGATCTCCATTTCTTTTCAGAAGTTGTTGAATTTGTTTTTCTAGAGTATTTTATCGTACAAAAATATGCAATAAAGTAATATCGTAAGATATGAAAAGTTACGTCACATATGCATCTAAAAATATCTGCGTATACAAAAAATGGTTCTCACCTGATGAAGTTCGGTGTGTTATTATACGGAGGGCTTGCTCTCAGAAAGAGAAAAGAGAAGAAGAAGGAGGTGGGCTTGCGCTCAGAAAGAGTAGGAGAATGAGGTTGCTCGTAAGGTTTTTTTTCCCCTTCGGTTAAGTTAATAGGGAGGGAAAAAAAAGAGTGCATCCTAAAATATAGGAAAAGGTTACAATAATTTAAAATTTTAAAAGATAGCATCATAAAAGACATTTTTATCCTAACATAAATATTATTTCATAGCTTAAACTCTATAAAATATATGTAAACTAAATAATCCAAATACCCCTGGTATTTGGATTATATAATAGTATAGATATATAAATTAATGCTATATTTAATGCATGGGTAGGTTTGTAATTTGAATGTTAAAAAAATTAAATAGGAGTACCGAATGACATTTTAGGAGTGCTAATAGCAGCACCCTTAGCTTTTTGTTTCATAATTTGAAAATGATATTTTGTTTGTAGAATGGATGTAACTGTCACTCGTTCGTGTCATATAGCAGCCACCCATTGCCCCTTGTTAGCACCTAGCCCACCCCATTAAAACCCGGTCCCCTCTCCAATGGGAGGCCACCATGTGGCGCCGGCCATTGGCGTCACGTTCATCCTGCGGGCCATATAGCAGGATCGTTCATAATTTTACTTTATTTTTTTTGTGTAAAAGTAAGAAAATGAATGCTAATATTTTGAAAATGCAAAACTAAGTCTGAAATAAAGGCAGGAGAAGTTTGGCAAAAATGTAGTCAACAATTAATTAACGAAAATGTTGTCTGGTACGTGCCCATGCACAGCATGTGCACGTGCGCGGTCGAGGACTGCGGTGCCCCGCCACCAACCCCTTCATGCTCCGCCGTTGCCTTCTTCTCCCCCTTCTGCTTAACCACCGCCGCCACCTCCTCCTCCTCCTACAGCGCCGATGCCTCCGCCCTCCATCTCGTACTACTCCGCTGTCTTCCGCCGACAACGCTCCACCTCCGACACCTCCCTCCTCTATCGCTCCTCCCTTCCTCTTTACCGTTCTGGTGTCCTCGGTCGCGCGTATACCGCATGTGCATGCTCGCAAGCCAAATAGCAAAGTTTATTAATTAATGCTAAGAGGAAAGTTTTTAATGTGAATATTATATATATATATATTATATATATATTTTTTTTTAATATATATATATATCATTTTGCAAATGACCTCTATCCTAGTGGTTAAGAGTGATGCATGCGGCCCAAGTGGTCGGGAGTTCGAGCCTCAGTGGAGGCGAGTTCGCCACAAGTACCCATTGCTTCAAAAAAAAAAAAAAAATATATATATATATATATATATATATATATATATATATATATATATATATATTTTTATATATATATATATATATATATATATATATATCAGAAGCTGCTTGGAGATGGAGAAGAGGCTAAATATGTACATATACGAAGAAGGGGAGCCCCCACTGTTCCATGACGACCCCTGCAAGAATATCTACACGACGGAAGGGAGGTTCATAGAGGAGCTCGAGAGAAGCAAGGGGGGATGCGCACCAAAGACCGCTTTCTTAGTTGCAAAATGTTGATGCTTCGATTGCTAATTCCTTTTCTTCTAATTCTGACAAGGGTCGAGCACGTCCACTGCGGACCGCTTTCTCTATAACAACTCCATCCGTGCCCTCTGTAATGCCAACACTTCGAGGGCTTTCGCCTGGTGAAGGACGTCAGCATCTCCGAGATCAACCTCATAACGGGCAACATCCCTCGGCAGGTCCTCTCACCTCCTCCTCACGGCATCCTCGTCCCTACCTCGCCTTCTTCCCAGGTGGCCTCCATGACCCCATCTGTCCGTTCCTCCCTGAGGGCATCGACTACTTCGATAACTACATGCTCCGCTCGCGCTTCTGCCTCTGCCCGAGCGGGTACGACGTGGTGGGCCCGAGGCTGGCAAAGGCGGTGTATGCAGAGTGTGTGTCCGTGCTGATATCAGAGGGGTACGTGGCTCCATTCAGCGATGTGCTGAGGTACGAGGAGTTCTCGGAGAGGGTGGGGATGGAGGAGATACCAAGGCTCAAGGAGATACTCGGGGCACTGGGGGACGAGGAGATTGAGAGGTTGACAGAGGGGCTCAAGGCGGTCAGGAGGCATTTCGTCATCAACCAGCCGTCGAGGAGGTTCGACGTCTTCGGCATGATACTGCACTCAGTGTGGCTCAGGAGGCTCAACTTCAAGCTTGATTAATCTTTCTTTAGGGTTTCACTTGGTATTTGTGTTACAAAGTAAACTAAAGTAAATTCATGGTGTTGTAATTTCTGTTACTGCAAAATCCGTTGATCATCAATGGATACACATTGCTACCAGAGGTTGAATCACACCACTGATGATTGTCAAGCACATACGTCCAGAGTTAAATGTTATTGTGGATATTTGACAATCATTTGTGACCTCTAATGTTTTGATTCCCCCAGCAATTTGTATCGAGTATGAACTCAAAATCCATATTATGTCGTACTTAATTATTGGGCTATTTGGTTCTAAGTAGACGAAAGTGCAAAAGTGTAAAATTAGAATTTTGCTTACTCGCATACGCATTTGTTTATACTTCCTTTATTTGGATAGTTTGAAGAAGTGGAACTTGAAAGTGATAAATTCATGAATCCATTGTTTTCATGTTTTGAAGAAGTGAAACTTTGAAGTATTCTTTAATTATTTTTAAAATATAACTCGAACTTAATTACATAATAATAATAATAATTTTATTTTTACTTTTTTAATATATTTTTCTCTTTCTCGTCCTTTCCTACTCAAACCATCTCTCTTGTGAGAAAGAGATATTCAACTCCCAAAACACCTCCACAACAACAGAAACATCCCAAGCCTCATCATCGTCTCTGCTCCCCTCTTTCTGTCATTACCGTCATTTTCCTCTTTTCCCAACCGTTGCCATCAGCTCCGCCATGCCTATCCATTGCCTCTCCACCGTCACTACCGGTACCTCCTCGCCTCCATCCTCGTCACGCCCAATACCAGAATACGGAGACGAACATGGCCAACTACACCATATAAGATATGAAAATATACGATGATCACTGTTGTCATTGGACCTAGGGGTGCATACTACATTCAAATATCATATGGTCACACAAAATATCTATGTCTCAATCAGTTAAGTCAGAAATAGTAAATAATGAACATGTAAGATAAAGCAGTAAGGCGTCCCCGACACTCTATGAAAATGATCAGAGAACTAGCTATACAAAATGCTTAGCTAGTACAGAGTCAATAGTACATAATTTTATGCCAGCTACAATCTGAATAAGTACAATCATGTAAGGAAATCCAGAATATCCCCTAAACAGGTGTCGGTAGTTAAACACCCAAAAGTACTAAATGATGTAGATATCATAGTGGTGCAGAAAAAATTCACTCAAGTCCCCCAACGGCCGTGCTCCTGGTATGCACCATCGTCTGGGTAGCTAGCTGGATCCTCGGGCTCTGCTACGAGGTCTGGCCAAACAAAACCAGCAGAGTTAGGCCCGGATAGCAAGTACCACAAGTAAACATAAGTGAAGAAACTAAAACCCAAGCAAGTATATAAGACATGGGCCAAGGGTCATAGGCATATACCCCATCGAGGCAATTCGACACCCTTATACCAGACAAGAAAAAAATGTGTCGTATCGCATCGAGATAAAATACATCCTATAGCCACGGTCAGGATGTGAGCTTCTATGACGCAACTTCGATTCATAGCCTATCGTAACACAATAGCCCAACCCTTCAACCAAACAAGGACAAGGGTTGGACCACGTGCCATGACAGTCCATGTCCCTCGGTTACTAACAGAAGATACGGAGCACAACATATCAACAGTTTGTGAGACGGCCAATCAATCCTACAAATTTCTATAGTTTGTTTGGGTTACTCCATCAATGCATTATGTAGGAATCCTCAGATTGTGTCGTATCCAAGCAGCGCTAGCTGAACCAATAATAGTAATGCATAGGACGTAGGTATACAATGGTCCCTCGTAAGGCCACCGCACTAAACAGATAATAACAATTCCAGCCCTCATATAGGAAAATGCTGGCTCGGCATATAAATAATTAGATATTGCACTCCACTAGTGTGGATGATATATAGTGTCCGTGGTGGCCAGCCTTGCACTCCAAAATGAATTCCGGGTGGCCGATAATGCACGATCTCTAGCTTACGTTCCACGCGTGGTCATAACTTTATCCTCCTAGATGTCGTACCTCAGTACGGGTACCCTAAGTATAAATCCACATCGGCTCACATGGTCCTAAATATGGATCTGTTCTTGGTGTAATGCATCAAGCAATCCATTAACATAACCACTATAAGGCTACTGGCCAACTACCATGTATGTGTTGGAGAATGAAATGTAATGCCATATAACACATAGGATCACATAACACCTTAGTACGCACATAGAACAGCACCTCAGGGCACACATAGAATAGCACTTCGGTGCACACATAGAATAATACTACAACACACATGGGATAGTACCAACATGGGTACATGTAATCAAGTCAGAAACAAGGTCAATCAGTCAGTCACATGAAGTCCTCTGCCCACATCATGGCGTGGATATTATGTCGGATACACGGTCAAGGATTTTGTAGCATCTTAAGTATACAGGAAGCCTACATCTCTAACCAT
>JANAVB010041420.1:10297111-10356393 GCA_029216955.1 Iris pallida
CAACTATAGAGTATTCCGTCCATCATGAAGATTGCTAGCATGGTAGAAAACCCCATCCGAACTGATTTTCCAACAGCTAGACAACAACGCCTATCATATGCTCGCATATTCGTAGAAATTGCGGTGGCGGGAGAACTACCGAGGAGCATTGACATTGTGTTGCCAAACGGAGAATGGTTACAGCAAGAGGTAGACTATGAATGGGTGCCAACGTCGTATGTTAACTACAAATGTTTCGGCCATACAAAACAAAATTGCAAAGACCCTGTCAAGGAAGCAGATAATAGAAACACATTGAATGAGGCAACAAATATAAGGTGTACCCCAATTAGTCAATCTCTGGGCAACGAAGTTCAATCAGAAGCAGAGGTAATCATGGCCATGGAGAACATCGAACAAGTCGAAAAGAGTAGCAACCCCCAAGGCAGCGGACTGGGTTCTGTGTTGGGGAAGCGTCAGGTGCCAGAGTTGTCAGGCGATACACACTCACGGAGATAAGATGGATAGCAGCCAAGCCATGGTAATGTTTTCGCCTAACCAACCATTGGGAGATGCAGAGGATGGTAGAAGAGAGGAGTCGAGCCTACAAGACGTTAGCATCTTGAGAGAACCACCGGAGGATATGCGTGCGGCTAAGCGGCATGCTGTAGCGGAGGAGTACGGGGACGGCCCACCACAGGGACCACGGGGAAGGGACACCTTAGACACCAATACTGATACGGAGGATCTTACTATTCCCAACCCCAGGTGGGAAGAACAACTCAGAGTATTAAGAAGATCGGGTAATGCTGAGAAGGGTTATAACCAGGCCAACCAGTCCAATGAAGCTCTTTCACCTCGTCCTCGAGAGAGCTTGCGGATCAAGGATGCCAATTCTAACCAATAAATCACAATTATATCATGGAATGTGCGTGGAGCTAATTCCATTGGTCGGTGGCATGAAATCCAGGAGGTGATTAGACGGAACAGGAGCACTGTAGTTATGTTGCAGGAGAGTAAAGTTAAGGAGTCTGTGAAGATATCAAGGAGGACCCCGAACCAGTGGCAGTCGATTCACAACATCGAGGAGTGTGGCGTGGCCCGCATCTGGATGATGTGGGATACTCGCATCTGGTCCGGGCAGGTAAGATTCTCCTCTGAACAATTAATTATTGTTGAACTAACGAATAAAGGTGGTCTAAAGATTGGAGTAGGGGCAATTTATGGGCATAACGACCGCAGGCGTCGACTCCAACTCTGGAAGGACATTGTTTACGAGGTGCCAAGATGGGCGATCAATTTCCATTACTTGTGAGCGGAGATTTCAATGCCATGCTTTACACAGAGGAGAAACAGGGAGGTCGACCGGTCCCGATGGAGATCTTAGCTGACTTCCAAAACTGCTTGCTTCAGTCTGGTCTTATCTGTCTGCCCAAGATCGGCCACAAATGGACGTGGAGTAATAGTTCGATACAATCGCGGATCGTTTGCCAACTTGATAGGGTGCTCTGCAACTCGGCGTGGTTGGGTATATTTCCTGACACGAAGGCGGAAGGGCTCCCAAGCGGTACCAGTGACCACACACCATTGCTTATCCGTTTACAGGAACAGCATGCTATCCGTCGGCGGCCTTTCCGATTCAAGAGTCACTGCCCGGAGCAGGAGGCATATGACGAAGTGGTAAGTCGAAGCTTGCAAACAGAGGTTGAAGGAAACCCCCAATGGTGTTTCGTCCAGAGGCTTAAAAGGGTTAAACAGGCGCTGAAGTCCTGGAATATCAACAAGCCTATCCGCCGGTTAGATGAGGCTGAAAGTGAACTAAGGGATGCCCAGGCGGGTCTCCAGTTAAAGCCCACTGACCCCGACTTGGCTAGTCGGGAACTCCAACTTCAACAGGAAGTTCGTCTCCTCCGATTCTCAGAAGAAATAAAACTGCAGCAACAAGCCAAGTGCTATTGGCTCAAGGAGGGTGACAGATGCACGAAGTTCTTCTATGACTATTCGTGCCCGACAACAGGTTAATTACATCACCTCCTTGCTTGATGCGGATGGATGTAGAGTGACAGATGAGAAAATAGTTGCACAAGAGGCGGTCCAGTTCTACCAAAACCTGTACAACCAGTCCGATTATCCCACGGAGTTCCCGGAGATAATGTGTAAACGTCTAGTCACTTAAAGGGAACGCAAACTTCGAAGCCTGGTTACTATGGAGGAAATTGAAGCTATTATTAAAAAAGCAGATCCGAATAAAGCGCCAGGTCGAATGGGTTTAACTCGGCATTCTACAGACGCCATTGGCACCAGATTAAGCATGACATACTTCAAATAGTAGATGACTTCTTCCGATCGGGTAAACTTCTTACTGAATTAAATCATACATTCTTGACGTTAATTCCGAAGAAGGATGGGGCAACTGCACTTGGTGATTTTCGTCCCATTGCTTGTTGCAATTTCTTGTATAAAATTATAGCGCAAGTTATGTGCGGGCGGATGCAAAATATCTTGCAAGGACTGATTTCGGAGAACCAGACGGCATTTATAAAAGGCAGATCCATTACGAAAAATTCTTCTGGCACATAAAATGGTGCTGACTTCAACAAAGCTGGAGGGAGAAAAGGATGCATAAAGCTCGACCTGCGAAAAGCGTATGATATGGTGAACAGGGATTTTCTGTGTGCAGTATTGCTCGCCAAGGGGTTCGATACTTGGAGGGTGGACAGAATCTAAACTTGTGTCTAACCCGCCTTTCTCTATCCTTATTAGAGGCCAGCCTCATGGTTACTTCGGCAGCAATAGAGGGCTTCGTCAGGGAGACCCATTGTCCCCATATTTGTTCACTATAGTCATGGAGTATTACACGTGCATGATGGATATGGCAGTAAGCCAGGGAAGTATTGTTCTATTATTTTGCAGAGTCAGCCCGAGGATCTCGTACCTTATTTATGCTGATGATTTATTGGTGTTCATCGAGCCGAATGATAAGACCATCATGGCACTCAACACGCTTCATGAAGATTTCGGGGAGCTCTCAGGACTTCGTCTCAACAAGGAAAAAAACAGGATATACTTCAACAAGGACTGTCCTAAGCAGGAGCACTGGGCGTCACTGCTAGGTATTGACAAGGGAGTTCTGCCAGTACGGTACCTAGGACTTCCTCTGTCAATCAACTATGTGCGAGGATCTGATTGTCAGGGGCTGGTCCAGTATGTACATAAAAGATTAGAAGGGTGGCAGTCACAAATTTTATCATTCGGAGGACGGATTGAACTAGTGCGGTCCGTCATTATGGCTATAGCTAACTATTGGCTACAGGCACTATATGTTCCAATGGGTACTATACAACAACTTGAAAAACTTTGCGCAAACTTTGTTTGGAAAGGAGGGCTTCACTCGATCAAGTGGAAACCTGTGTCGACCGAAAGACGAAGGCGGTATTGGACTTCAAAATTTGCGGATACTTCGGGAAGTGGCCATGCTCAAATTAGCATGGAAATTCCTTGAAGGACAGTCGAATTGGGCCAAATGGACCAGCAACAGATATCTCAAAAATAATAATTTCTGGGTTCAACAGATGGATAACAACTTCTCAGGCACATTCAAGAACATTCTGAGACTCCGACCAATGCCAAAGAGCCTCATTAGCCGGGTAATTCATGATGGAAAAAGTACGAGCTTGTGGCTCGACCCGTAGCTGAATCATCAGAGTTTAGTAGATCGCCTTGGTTGGCCGTCGTATGAGCTTATTGGATGCCAGGAGGGTCTTGATGTGATTCACGGAGGGGAGTGGCGGGTTACCAACCGCCAGGTAGGCGTGCTGCTCCGAGAAGACATCACTAAAGTGCAGCTGAACACCCAGGTCGATAGCGACCGCTGGTGGTGGGATGGGTCCAATGACGACGAGTTTAGCGGTAGGGCAGCTTATGAGTGCCTTAGACCTAGACATACACCAGTTGGGTGGGCAGATATCGTGTGGGCGAAGGGAGCAGCGAACAAGATGCATCTCTGTACGTACAAGGCCATCAATGACCGGCTCCTAACCCGGGACAAATTGGAACGATTTGCATACAAGTACCAAGTTTGCAGTACGTGTTTTGCGGATCAGAAATGGAATCTCGGGATCATCTATTCTTTCAGTGTCCAGCCTCAAGTATTATCTGGTAGGCATGCAGAGTCCAAGTGGGTATTGCAACCACTTTCCATGATGGATTACACACTATTTTTGAAGAAATTACAGGTATTAAAAATAGAAGTCAATTGAAGTACCGGCAAGCCCGTCTGAGATTACTTGCGTCAGTATGGCATGTCTGGCGAGAAAGGAAAAGACGCATATTTGAGGGGAAGGCAATCTCCTTGACTGGTATACTCAACAATATTGAGTACGGCCTTCGAGTTCTGGGGGCTTAACTGTATTTGTTAGTTCAGTTTGAGGATTGTATACTGTAATTATGCTATTTGTTTTTTCAATAAAGTACCCGTTCTTCAAATATATATATATATATATATATATATATATATATATATATATATATATATATATATATATGTGTGTGTGTATGTCACGACCCGGTCCCAATTTCTTGGGTCGAATCGGATCATGCCCAGCCTGCACCGTTGTTGAGACAGCGGCAGTAAGCTGTATCACTCATGCAGGTAATCAACAACACAGACTAATTGCCACAACTTTAATATTTCGATAATTAAAACTTGTCCAACAAAAGTTACAACTGATAATAGAAAGTCTTTTCAAACAACAACAACTGGAAATAGAAAATGACAACAGCTAAAATAGGCTCGTCATCTCCAAGTCCAGCATCATCTGGTAGCACAGCTGGATACAACTCAGGATCAGAATAACTACTAATCAGTAGCTCTGCATCATCAATAGGACCTAAAAATATAGTCTCCAGTCAGGAGGGAGCAAAGTACAATTCATGATAATTTAACAATTGAAATAATAATAATAGAGTTATGCATTTTTAAACAATTTGAAATAAATATTTTTTCAGCAGTTAAAACATTGTTATGTAAATAGGCAATGAATATGACCGGATTGGGTTGTACAGTTGTATCCTATTGATACGATATGGCTTATCCCCGTGTGTATGAGGGGTAAGCTAACACAGTCATTATACTATTTTGGATGTGGTCATACTCATTACACTACTCTCCCAGTACCCAACAGTTAATCAGTCAATGCTCTCCAAGAGAGAGTTTCCGTGTTGCATCATGGTTTAAACTTGCAATAAAACGATTACTAAATAATTGTAAACTATCACAAAAATGTACTTGCCTTTGATTATGACTGGATTTGGGATGTCTCCGGGATTGAATTCGGACTTGTCCTCGAAATCCTACAATCGAGAAGTCTGCTTTAGATTTCCAAAGTTGCCATGCTAGATGTGCTAGTTACAATCTCTAAATTTGTCCTAGTCAATTTTTAATCTTTATTATACTAACACAAACAAAACTCGATTATCTAATGCGTTACATTTAATTATGATGGAAAGATCATTTTATATTTAATTTCGGAAAACTTGGTATTATCGGTTTATTGGCAAAACTTGGTATTTTATAATTTATATAATAAAACTATATTTTCTTTAATTGAGAAAAACGTGAAATTTGTTTAAATAATAACTTGTAATTTTTTCTAATTTATTTAATGTGATAAAAAATATTGATTTTCTATAAAATAATTATTTTACTATTTTTTACGTGTTTACGTTAATCACAAACCAGAAAAGAATAAAAATTTACTAACTTATTACAAAACCACAGAAAGTAATAAAAGCTGGGCTTATGCCCTTTACAGACTATTTTACATGAATTTAAATAAGAAGAAACTTTGGTTAGTCTCTAAAAATTATCCTACAATTTAATTACAAAATAAAATAATAATTTAAATTAAATTGAATTAATTTACGAGTCTCAGATATTGGTCCAATCATCAAAAATAGCTAATGCCTCAACGTCCGGAAACCCCGATTTCGTTTGCATTTCGCTAGGGGACCATTGACTGGTACGGTCGTCGCCCAAAAATCCAATTTAATAAACTATTTCGAAAACCGATTTGAAATCCATTTATATAATTTTATAAAATTTCGGCACCATTCCCTATTTTCGGGATAACCCAAAACTGGGAAAATGCTCCAACAATACACAAATAATATCCCAACCAGGAAATTAACCCATGAAATTATTTCCACCATAATATTAAAATCCGAAAAATATTATCGAACCCGAAAAACATCCACAGCCTATTTCCGGTATTCGGTAAACCGAAATTATCCAGAACCCGAAAAATACCATAAAACCAATTCACAGAAATGTTTCCGAAAATTATTCGGAAAACCTGAATTGGTAATCAGAAAACCCGAAACTCCTCGAAAATTCCAGAAGCACAAAACACTCAAAGAAAAATAATCCACAGAAACATTTCCGAAAGGAATTGGAAAACCAAACCATAGAAATATTCCGAGAACTCACAGAACGTTTCCGAAAAGATTCGAAAAATCCAAAAATGTCTCGTTTACCGAATTCCCGGGGAATTCGTGGACCAAAATTCATCATAGACTATGAAAAATGGAAACGGGGCAACGAAAATATACCAGAAGTTGCTCGGCTAGAGCTCTCAGGTGTATTTAGGAAGAATAAATGGGTCCAGCAAATCTCGGAAGTTGCGGACAGCAGAATCGGAATAGCAATCGGCGGTGGAAACTCCGAATCTGAACCCGCGAGGTGCTGTGAATAGCGGATCGGCACGCGGGGTCGGCCGGGGACAGCCGCAGGGAGGCCGCACGGATCGGGACAGCAGGGGCCCCAGGTCGGGCTGGCACGCACGATCGCGGAGAAGGCGGCAGCCGGGGTTGGTCGCCGGTGGGGCGTCGGCCTCGGGAGGGTGGCGCCGAGCTCGGGGTCGACCTGGGCGTGGGTGGTTCAGCTCCGGAGTTAGGGGCGGTCGACCGGATCATTGCCGGAAGGGCACGGGTCGGGAATTAGGGCACAGGGGTTTGTGGAAAATTTTAGGGATTTGAGGATGGTGATGGAGTAAGAGATGGATGTTTATATAGGGAAGAGGGTGGGGGTTACCGGAAACCGAAGGGGCGGCGGTCGGAAGTCAGAACGGAGGGGTCGCGGCGGCGGCCGGTTCCATTCGGGAATGAAAACCGAAAGTTTCGGTTTCAAACAGAGAATGATAATGGAGAGAGAGAGTTTTAATAACTCTCTGAGTTAAAAGAATAAATGAATGAATGGATTAATGGTTTCCATTAATAAGGGCTTTATATATAATTAGATATAATAACTTAAAGAATTTTATACAACCGAGTTCGGTTTCGAAATTCGGTTTCGGGAATTGAGAACGGGTTCGAGTCTGGCCAAACAATCAAAAGTCCAGGAATTTATATTTTTTTTAGAAAAATATAATTTTTTAACCTAACTAAAATAAATAATAAACACAATATTGATTAATTAGAAAATACGGGTTTCACAACCTTCTCTCCTTAGAAAATTTCGTCCTCGAAATTAAAGGATAGGGTTAAGGGTACAATCATGCAATCATGCCTCAACCAGTCTAAGTATTCTTCCTCAGTAGCCTCATGCCTAACTGGACTACTATCTCATAGCAGATCAATCTAGTGCAATATGTCCATCAATTTTTATCCACTATTCCGAAATAATTTTCTTCCCTCCTTAGAAACATAGTCACTAACCACAATTATGAATTTCTGTTTTCATTCCTGAATTGTCAATTACCGTCACGATCTTGAAAATTTGGTCTTCCACATTTGTCATACTAAACACATATAATATTTCCACCAATATACTATACTTTCTTCAGCTTGCTAATATTACAAAATTTAACTCTATGATTTTATACACTTCGTTTTGTCTTAATACTTCAGTATCAAGCCTCGGTAATCCAATATCATATTTTAGAATTCAACATCATACTCCAATTGTCGTGATTAGAAAAATTTATCATTCCATACGTGATCACTCTGTAATTTATTTAGATGTCCATTTTCATCAACCTGTGTATATCTTAATTCTAAATCCTCATTTTCCATATTTGATCCCGAAATCTCAACAAAATTTAATTATCATGCTTAATCTCAAATCCTTCATCTTGATTTTACTGTATCATTTGACTAAACATTTCTCTGTAAAAACTTATTAAAATCTTCCCACCTTGTATTATGTACAACTTTTCTATCTATGGTTTCTGATTTGTAATCTTTTGCATCCTTCAATTCATACGTTTACAACCTTAATTAGTTACATCTTAACTCCATAGTTTCTTGTTTCTATTGTCCCTTTCCTGATTCATCATGCATCTTTCTATAGTGCATCTCTATACTTATCATTTAACTACCTCTAATCCACACTGTCCATTTGCTTAACATTCACATCATTAATTTATCCCTTCCTAGGTTTAAGTTCAATCACGAGTATTTCATATTTATCTCATAATTCATGTACTCCATAAGTTCCTTCAATAGATCGTTCCAATTTAATTCATCAGGCATAATCAGATTCGAGGCATGATTGCTAAATATAAAGATTAAAAAAAATAAACATGTTTAGAATCTTCTAGATAGAGTTTAGAATATTTTGTTGTGATCAAAATCATGAGTAAACATCGAGGTATAATTTAAATAATCATAACGAGGACTGTCCTAGGCAGGAGCACTGGGCGTCACTGCTAGGTATTGACAAGGGAGTTCTGCCAGTACGGTACCTGGGACTTCCTCTGTCAATCAACTATGTGCGAGGATCCGATTGTCAGGGGATGGTCCAGTATGTACATAAAAGATTGAATGGTGGCAGTCATAAATTTTATCATTCGGAGGGCGGATTGAACTAGTGCGGTCTGTTATTATGGCTATAGCTAACTATTGGCTACAGGCACTATATGTTCCAATGGGTACTATACAACAACTTGAAAAACTTTGCGCAAACTTTTTTTGGAAAGGAGGGCTTCACTCGATCAAGTGGAAAGACCTGTGTCGACCGAAAGACGAAGGCGGTATTGGACTTCAAAATTTGCGGATACTTCGGGAAGTGGCCATGCTCAAATTAGCATGGAAATTCCTTGAGGGACAGTCGAATTGGGCCAAATGGACCAGCAACAGATATCTCAAAAATAATAATTTCTGGGTTCAACAGATGGATAACAACTTCTCAGGCACATTCAAGAACATTCTGAGACTCCGACCAATGCTAAAGAGCCTCATTAGCCGGGTAATTCATGATGGAAAAAGTACGAGCTTGTGGCTCGACCCGTGGCTGAATCATCAGAGTCTAGTAGATCGCCTTGGTTGGCCGTCGTATGAGCTTATTGGATGCCAGGAGGGTCTTGATGTGTTGATTCACGGAGGGGAGTGGCGGGTTACCAACCGCCAGGTAGGCGTGCTGCTCCGGGAAGACATCACTAAAGTGCAGCTGAACACCCAGGTCGATAGCGACCGCTGGTGGTGGGATGGGTCCAATGACGGTGTTTAGCGGTAGGGCAGCTTATGAGCGCCTTAGACCTAGACATACACCAATTGGGTGGGCAGATATCGTGTGGGCGAAGGGAGCAGCGAACAAGATGCATCTCTGTACGTACAAGGCCATCAATGACCGGCTCCTAACCCGGGACAGATTGGAACGATTTGGCATATAAGTACCAAGTTTGCAGTACGTGCTTTGCGGATCAGAAATAGAATCTCGGGATCACCTATTCTTTCAGTGTCCAGCCTCAAGTATTATCTGGCAGGCATGCAGAGTCCAAGTGGGTATTGCAACCACTTCCAAGATGGATTACACACTATTTTTGAAGAAATTGCAGCTATTAAAAATAAAGTCAATTGAAGTACCGGCAAGCCCGTCTGAGATTACTTGCGTCAGTATGGCATGTCTGGCGAGAAAGGAATACGCATATTTGAGGGGAAGACAATCTCCTTGACTGGTATACTCAACAATATTGAGTACGACCTTCGAGTTTTGGGGGCTTAACTGTATTTGTTAGTTCAGTTTGAGGATTGTATATTGTAATTCTGCTATTTGTTTTTTAATAAAGTACCCGTCTTCAATATATATATATATATTATATATATATATATATATATATATATATATATATATATATATGGCCCCTCATCAAATTAGAATTATCTCCGGTATCTACACATTAATTCCATGACAATTATACCCTTAAGCCAATTTTTCAAATAGACCACTTTAATTTGGCTTAATTATTTAGATAGCCCAACACAATTAATTTTACATGTGTGGCCCATATTATTGAATAATTCCAACAAGTTTTGCCTAAATAGAATATTACTGGATTTAATTAAAGATGGATTTAAATCTTGAACGTTAAAAATATGAAGGTCCATCAGAAATAATTTAGCAATTAAATTAAATGATAGAATTAAGAAATGAAGGTCCACCATCATTTTTTTTTCTACGTACGTATATATACAACCGTTGGAACTCCTTTCCGATATATTTAATTTAAATAAAATTGCTAAATTAGTATTATTCTGATGTTAACAAAAGGAGAAAGCAATTTCATTTAAAATTAAATTCATCAGAATAATACTAATTTAGTCTTTGAATCCTACAAATATTTTATCATTTGGTTTTTTTTTATTTAATTCTATCATTTGATTTAAATGCTAAATTACTTTTCAAGATATAATTAAATATTAAAAATATTCAGATGGACCTTCATATTTTTAATGTTTAATATTTAAATCCATTTTAATTAAATCTAGTAAATATAAAAGTGTTAAATGATAGGTTTTCTACAGAATTAGCAAATTCGGAACAGAATTTTTTTTTTTTGAAATCCCACGCACACACACGATTGGGGGGCTCGAACCTTGCCGGCCCCTCCGGATGTCCGCTCTAATACCACTAGACTAGAGAACTCGGACCGTTAAATCCCACGTTGGTGTACCATATAGTAGGCTTGCAAGCCTATTAGAGCGGAACTATATATATATATATATATATATATATATATATATATATATATATATATATATATAAAAAAGATAGATGGTGAAACTTTTAAATTTTGAAAATACCCTTACATACTTATACTAATTAAAAATAGTTTATTAATTTTAATAAGGACAACTTAGTAATTAGGAAGACTACCCTTTGGTCTTCCTAAAGAGTCTTCCTAAATTAATTAAGAAATATTAAAATACGTGCAAGGCACGTGCACATATGCTAGTATATATATATATATATATATATATATATATTATATATATATATATATATATATATATATCTATATATATTATATATATAATATGATGAGGGAGGTGAGGTGCCACCCTATGGGGGGGTGTCTACTTGTCACCCCCCACATGCTATCATCATGCATGATGATAGCATGGGGGGGTGACAGTAGACACCCCCCGTGAGGTGGCACCCTACCTCCCTTATTCTCTCTCTCTCTCTCTCTCTCTCTCTCTCTCTCTCTCTATATATATATAATATATATATATATATATATATATATATATATATCAGAAAATTACGTATAAAATACTGAAACTTCGTAAAATTACATCAAAAAATTGAAGTTTCGTAAATTATGAGAAGAGCATAGAAACACCCTTAAAAGAAGCTTTTTGGACAGTTGTCCAAATTTTTTGAACAATTGTCAAAAAATGTCCCTTTTAAGGGCATTTTTGAACAAATTGTGTATTAGTAAACACTTTTAAGGGTAGTTAACCAGTCCGAAAAAGTAATTAATAATAAATTTGCTCAAATTATTCAGAAAAAATAATTATTTTGGACAATTGCTCAAAAACGTTCTTAAGAAGGACGTTTCTATGCTCTCCTTGCAATTTGTGAAACTTCAATGCTCTGGACACAATTTTGTAAAATTTCAATGTTCTATACGTAATTTTCTGCATATATATATATATATATATATATATATATATATATATATATATATATATACCCCCTTGTTCGTGACAGTTATCTGAGGAAATACCCCCTTGTTCGTGACAGTTATCTGAGGAAAGCCGAGACCAGAGCTGATGCTATGAGTGATATCATCCGTTCGAGTCAATTGCCTAAGTTGGAAATGAACCTGGTGAGGTGGGTAGTGCTATGGAGGGTCTAGTAGGTGTCCAACCTACTACAGAGATGGAGACATTTTTGGTGCCGAAAGTAGTAGTTGACTCCTCTTCTGACCATGGAGCTGGACGACCTCTAGTAGAAGGTTCTAGGCAGGATATGCAACAAGAAAGCTCGAAAGCAGACGTCATTTAGTAAAGTTTGTGAGAAGTAACCTCACTGTCACTATATGTGTGAGTAGGCCAAGGGGCATGATTGATCGATCATACACGGAACGTGGTAATGAGTGAATATGACGAGAGAAGCTATTCAATCTTCATTAATTTTCCAACTACTCTTCCTAAGTAGGTGTACTATAGTTTTCTAAAGAAAATAAGTAAAATGTAAGTAAAGATAAGCCGTGAACACAATAAAAATCAATGTGGGCAAACATTATTTACTAATATTCCTTGTAACATTGCCTAGTCCAAGTCCATGATTCCCTTTCCTTTTCAATGTTTCAATTCTCACTGCCCATAGTCCAATAGAGAGTCCAAAACACTACTTGCCCAAATATTGGGGCAACAACAAAAACAACATACGGATGAAAAATGATAACAAAAAGATGGAAAGAGATCCAAAGAAAGAAGGAGAGAAGCAAAAGTAAATAAATAAATAAGATAACAGATCCAATCTTCTTACTCCCCAACAGTAACACCAATCTCCATCCACCAATGGGAGAAGTAGTAGGAGAGGAAGACGACTACGAGGACCAGACCGCCCCCCTCCTCCCCTTGGTCGGCGGCGATGGCGGCGTCCTCCTCCGGCGCGGCGGGCCGAACGCCACCTCCCAGGTGGCCCTCTTCGGCGACCATCTGTGCCCCATCGAGAGCCTGGACTACGAGCTGGTCGAGAACGACTTCTTCAAGCAGGACTGGCGCAGCCGCGACGGCCTCCACATCGTCCAGTACGTCCTCCTCAAGTGGTCCCTCTGCTTCCTCATCGCTCCCTCTCCGCCCTCATCGGCTTCCTCAACAACCTCTCCGTCGAGAACATCGCCGGCCAGAAGTTCGTCGTCACCTCCAACCTCATGCTCGCACAAAAGTAAAACTAATAAAATATTATTATTATTATTATTATCCTTTTCTAGTCTTCTTCTTGATTTCTTGAATTTTTTTAGGTACCGGTCAGCGTTCGCGGTCTTCGCCGGGTCCAACTTCGTGCTCACCATGTTCGCCGCCGCCGTCACCGCCTTCTTCGCCCCCTCCGCCGCGGGCTCCGGGATCCCCGAGGTCATGGCCTACCTCAACGGCGTCGACGCCCCCGACGCCCTCTCCCTCCGGACCCTGCTCGTCAAGGTCGTGGGCTGCGTCGCCGCGGTGTCCTCCTCGCTCCACGTCGGCAAGGCCGGCCCGATGGTCCACACGGCCGCCTGCGTCGCCTCCGTGCTCGGCCAGGGGGGCTCCCGGCGGTACGGCCTGACCTGCCGCTGGCTCCGCTACTTCAAGAACGACAGGGACAGGCGGGACCTCGTCACCTGCGGGGCGGCCGCGGGCGCCGCCGCCGCCTTCCGTGCTCCCGTCGGGGGCGTCCTCTTCGCCCTCGAAACCATGTCGTCCTGGTACTCACTCACTACTTTCAATTCCCCATTCCCTTTAAAAACGTACGTGTTGCTGTCCGTTAGGCGTTCTATTCGTCTTTTGCCTGCGCAGGTGGAGGAGCTCTCTGCTCTGGAGAGCTTTCTTCACCACGGCTGTGGTCGCCGTCGTGCTCAGAGCTCTTATCGACGTCTGCACAAGTGGCAAGTGCGGCCTGTTCGGGAAGGGCGGGCTTATAATGTTTGATGTAACTTCCGATGGTGTTGCCTATAGCCTCGTGGACTTGCCTCCGGTGATCATTCTAGGAGTCATCGGGGGAGTGCTGGGGAGTCTGTACAATTTCCTCCTGGAAAAACTTCTTCGAGTCTACAGTCTTATTAACGAGTAAGTCGGGCTCGGCCCTCCTCTTATTTATTGCCAAAAAATCAACAAATATAGCCCTCCCTTTTAGTAGTAGACTAGTAGTAGAAGAAAATGATGATTTATATCTTGTGTTGATTCGAAACTTTTACGAGGCAATTCACACACATTATCTTTCAGGAAAGGCCGTGCGTATAAATTACTACTTGCCGCATTCGTTTCCATATGCACATCATGTTGTCTATTTGGATTGCCATGGTTCGCGTCCTGTAGGCCTTGTCCAGCCGGTTTATCAGAACCTTGCCCCTCGATCGGCAGGTCTGGCAACTTCAAGAAGTTTCAGTGCCCTCCCGATCACTACAACGACCTGGCCAGCTTGTTTTTCAACACTAACGACGACACTATCAGGAACCTCTACAGTGCTGGCACGGACAACGTGTTCAATACGTACTCGGTCCTCCTCTTCTTCGTTACCTCCTATTTCCTTGGCATCTTCAGCTATGGCCTTGTACTTCCTTCTGGTCTCTTCGTGCCTGTTATCCTGACTGGTGCCACTTATGGGCGTCTAATCGCAATGCTGATGGGCGAGCACTCGACTTTGGACCATGGCCTCTTTGCGGTGCTTGGGTCTGCTTCCCTTCTCGGTGGATCAATGAGGATTACGATGTCAGTATGTGTCATCATCCTCGAACTCACTAACAATCTTCTACTGCTTCCTCTTGTCATGCTGGTCCTCCTAATATCCAAGACCGTGGCTGATACCATGAATTCCAATATCTATGACCTACTTGTGAAACTGAAAGGGCTTCCTTATCTTGAAGCTCATGCAGAGCCCTACATGAGGCAACTTACAGTCAGCGACATAGTTACCGGCCCATTGCAAATGTTTCATGGAGTGGAGAAAGTTGGTAATATAGTTCACATCCTGAAGACAACTGGTCATAATGGGTTTCCTGTGATCGACGAGCCCCCTTTTTCTGGTTCGCCTGTTCTTTTTGGCCTTATTCTTCGGGCGCACCTTCTTGTGCTGCTAAAGAAGAGGGATTTTCTACATTCTTGCTCGCTAGCAGGTTCTAGTGCCTCGAAGCAGTTCTCGGCTGATGACTTTGCAAAGTCTGGATCGGGAAAGGGTGACAGCATTGAGGATATTTGTCTCACCGCAGAAGAGATGGACATGTTTCTTGATCTGCATCCCTTCACAAATTCTTCACCTTATACTGTGGTGGAGACGATGTCGCTAGCGAAAGCCCTCCTACTTTTCCGTGAACTTGGCTTGAGGCACCTCTTGGTTATCCCAAAATGCCATTCTGTAAGCAATCTTCCCACTGCACAAATTGTAGTCTCTATGTCCTTGCCAGTAGTCTTATGTAGGACTTGTGAAGTTTCTTCTGGCAGTAGTGCTGTTTTTGGATTCTCATGACAATACTGGTGATCTATTTCTGTCTTCTATTGCAGAGGGCACCTGTAGTTGGTATATTGACGAGGCACGATTTTATGCCTGAGCATATATTGGATCTGCATCCAATCCTTGGGCAGAGCAGAAGAAAGAGATTGCGGTTTGGGAAGGCAACTCTGATTAGACTTTTTGGTGGCCTTAGTTAAGGATTCTCTCAAACCACTAGAAACTCAATTTAAGGGTCTCCCATGATAGAACTGAAGCTATAAGCTTTATATCTTCTCATCTCAAATTGTTGATGCTATAAGAGGCGAATCGATCATTTGGTGAAAGCTGCGTCTTACGGTCGTCTGACTTGATGTGGAGGAAAATGCTTCTCAGTACAAAAGAGGTGCACGTGGTGGAGTCGATGATGTCAACAAGTAACCATTTTGGTCAAGCTCAAACCTGATAGAAGTTCAGTACTTACCCTTGCATGTATTCTTCTTATAGCTATTTTTTTACACACAACTGTATTTCAAAAGTTGTGCATTCATGTTGCAATTTTTCCGCAAGTGACTCAATTAGTACGTACAGTCGTAGTTCAATGCAATACCCCCCATTTCCATGTGATATACCTAAAAAATTAATGACTGATTTGCCAGATGATAGTATGTTGCTACTACTAAGCACGGATGACATGCACTTCACTGATTTCTCGGTGTAATTATATGATGACTTTTGATTTCCTGATCGAATCTTCGATCCACTATTGTAGTCTTTAGCATTATACTTTTAAACTTTGTCGTTTCTGATTTTTGCTCGAGTATTGCAAGTCTTCAGTATTAGAAGACTATCATTTAAACTTTCTCAGTAGTAAGTTCAGTGAATAAATATGGTTATATGCTTATTTCATGTACATCTGTTACTTTCTGGTAATTTCTGTTACAGATTATATTGTTCAGGAGAAAAGATGAGAAGAAAATATTATACAGATTTGTTGTTTTTTGTTTGTAAAAGAATAATTTTGTTGTAACCACTGTTTCATACCGTTTCCTATCCAGTTTCACATCAAACTTTGAGCATATATAATAATTATTCTATATAATAAAGCGAAGTGGTATTTTCCGACGAGTCCCCCCGCCGCCGCCGCCTCCCAATCCCCTCCTCGTTGCAGATCAGGTAACAGTTTTGTTCAAAGTTTTTTTTTAATTTTAATTCAGTAAAAGACTATAATCAAACTAAATGTTGTATATAGTAAACTGATTATTGTTCCATATATCATAATTTTTTAAAGATTATACTCAAGTATTTTGGAGACATTTATTTGTAAACTGAGCATTTTCTAGGTCCATGGAGTAATGGGTCCTATCTGTTTAGAATTTGTATTGTCTTTTATTAGTAGGAAGATGATGGTTAACTTAATGTTAGTAGAACACTTGAGGTATTGTGAGTTTATGTCACACTGGTTAAATTAAGGGTTATTTACACTATCCCCAAGTTTTGGGTTTATAACACGGGGTACTCTTACTTTTAAACTAATTACACTGACCACCTCAATATTTATGTTTATTACATGGAGTAACCTACTCAAGGTTGTAAAAGGCGCTAGGCGCTAGGCGGACGGCCACCCACCGCCTAGCGCCTAGGCGCCGCCTAAGCGGCGCCTAGGCGGCCTTCTAATATTAGGCGGTCGGCGCATAGTTAAAAAAATTATATATATGAATTAAAAATATGCTTAAGTAAAAAATTATACCCCAAATTCAAAGCCTCTCATAATAACTAAACATAGTCAAATTCATAGTACAAGACTAGAAGTTCAAAGTTTCAAACATAATTCAAATAGTTAACACTAACAAAAGATAACAATAACAATACAAAATAACAATATCCCATCTCTGGAATCGGCTGAAGGAGAAGAAAAAAAGGAAGCAACAACAACTTTGGAATCGGCTGAAGGAGAAGCAAAAAAAAAAGGAAGCAACAACAGCAGCTCTGGGCCTCTGGCACAAAAAAAAAGGGAAGAAGAATCGGCTGAAGAAGGAGAAGAAGAAGAAGGAGAAGAAGAAGAAGAAGAAGGAGAAGAAGGAGGAGGAGGACTGGAGCTGGAGGTTACCTGGCGGTGCCGCTACTTCTTCTTTTCCTCTCGGCTGAAGAAGTATCGGCTGGAGGAGGACTGGAGCTGGAGGAGGGAAGAAGAATCGGCTGCTGCTGCTTTAGGTATGTAAAAATACGGGTCGGGTTAATGGGTATGGGTTATGTGACTTGAATTTTTTATTTTTTTTCAAAAATCCCCCAGGCGGCAGCCTTCTTCTCCGAGCGCCTGCTCGTAGGCGGCCGCCTGGCCGCCTCGATCCGTCTAGGCGGCCGCCTGGAAGCGCCTTTTTCTCCCGACCGCCTACAAGCCGCCTCCGGCAAAATATTGGGCGGCGGGTGGCCGCCCAGCGCCTAGGCGGTGCCTAGGCGCCGCCTAATCCCGACTTTTAGAACACTGAACCTACTTTAAGATAAAAATAAAAGTTATAACCCTAACCATCCCTATTTTTAATTATTTTTCTAAAGGGAGGGGTGGTCAGTGTAATTAGTTTAAAAGTAACGGTTAATTAGTTTAAAAGTAACGGTACACCGTGTTATAAACCCAAAACTTAGGAGTAATTAGTGTAAATAACCTTTAATTAATATGTTAAGAGAACACTATGAAGTCTTGTGAACAGTGTTCTAAATGGCGGTTGAGGCGACCGCCTAGGCGGTAAGCGGCCTCTCTCCGCACTGCTTTTGCGGTAGGCGGTGAAGTAGCCGACCAACGGGGGTTTGGCAGCGTAGGCGAAGGTGAGGTGATGTAGGCGGAGTAATACCTAACAAGATGTTTCGGCCAAAAGGTATTGAAAGCATTATGGACCTATGGATCACTTTTACAAAACTAAAATTTCATAAATCTTCGTTCTACAACTTTGTTATGCATAAAAGATCCTTAAATATGCATATTATGCCAAAAAACAGTGATAAAATAATAAAAAATGTCTAAAATTGTATCAACCGCCTAGGCGGTGCCTAGGCAGCCTAAGCGGTAGACGGACTTGAAGAAACCATAGAGAGGGGGGGGGGGGGGGGTGAACAGGGTCAAGCTAACTAATCAAGCACTTAGCACAAGCTAATGGACAATTTAAAAATATAAGTGCAAGAGAAGAAGCAACAACAATACCGACACACGATATATCCTGGTATCCTCCCAAGGGACACTCCAGTCCCGGAACTCTCTCCGGCTTTAATCCACTATTTGAGTAAATAGTTACACACGAGTTTGGATCCGAAGAACTCGTCAACTTCAACACAAGTTTGGATCCGAAGAACTCGCCAACTTCTTACACGAGAGCTTTAGTCCGAAGGCCTCTCCGACTTCAACCGAGAGTTTGGATACGAAGACCAATGTTCTAAATGGCGCCCGCCTAGGCCGCCTAGGCGGCGCCTAGGCGGTAGGCGGTCCCTCTCCGCACCGCTTTGCTGTAGGCGGTGGAGTAGGCGGCCAATGGAGGTTGGCGGCATAGGCGGAGGTGAGACAGCGTAGGCGAGCGCCTAGGCGGATAAATACTTTACAAAATATTTTGGCCAAAAAGGTTTTTTTTAACATTATGGGCCTAACAACACTAAAACTTTATAAATCTTCATTCTACAACTTAGTTATGCATGGAACACCCTTAAAATATGCATATTATGCAAAAAACAGTAGTGAAATAGTAAAAAATGTTCAAAATGTATCAACCGCCTAGGCGGCCTAGGGGGTAGGCGGACTCTCTCCGTCGCGCACCCGCCTACCGCCGTTTATAACCTTGACGAAGACTCTCCAACTTCAACCGAGAGTTTGGATCCGAAGACTCTCAAACTTCAACCTTTCACAATAGGTTTTGATCTCCTTATACAACAAGATGAAGATCTTACTTTTCAACTCAATAACTCTAACACAATTTGTGGATGACAAATGAAAGCCTTGTAGAGTTATTTGTGGATAGGCTTTGGTGGTTTAGAAATTTTTTAGGCTCAAAGCATCAACCTTGAATGAATGGGTTCAATGCTATTTATAACCAAAGCAATGAAAAGAGCTTAAAGACAACTTTTCAGTCAGCGATCGGTATACCGTTGGTATGAACCGGTATACCGTCGGAATACCGGTCTGGAATTGCAACGACTAGAAATATAGCCGTTGGGATCATTAAATGTTTGAAATCTGACCGTTGGATTTTCAACGTTACTGAATCGGTATACCGTCGGTATAGATCGGTATTCCTTCGGTATGCCGATTTTGTAGACAGAAACTTTCTGTGAACAAAAATCAGTATAACGTCGGTATGCCGATTTTCATCTGAAAATAATCCTGGGCTAATTTCTACCCTAGCTTTCGATTTTGCCATCCATTTCTTGTGTTTACAATTATTCCTAAGACTCATTATAGACTCCAGATGTACTGTAGCAGGTGCAGGTTTCTTTAGAGTCTTGAAATGATGATGGCATGGCATGACTTCTTTCCTTGATAGATGTTGACTTCTTCCTTGACGTCAGCTGTCCAAAGATATCCAGTTTGTGAAAACTGAATACCTTTCGGGGGCTTCGCCCCCGAACTCCCGACGGGGGGCGCTGCCCCTTCGACCCCCGTCCGCTGACCGGGCAGCGGAACCCCCGAGTGCGTGGCTCCGGAGATGTCGTCGGGTGGTTCAGAGAAATCTTGTGGGATCCGTCGTCTTTGGCCCACCATGATTTCTTCATTGCATATGTCCACATTGATCTTACTTATTGCTTTTCTGCATGTACATGTTAGACGAACAAAGCAATATACATGTAGCAAATATGATAAGATAAAGCACAGTAGGACAATACTAAGTTTAAGTATAAGAGCTATAGTGATAGCATAAATATTAGTGATATCATAATGTTAAACTTAATTGAATAACCATAATCAAAATATAGTTTTTATTTTGGTAACTCAAGTAAGTTTAAGATATATATAATAAAAACTCATTTCACTAATAAGTAAAATAATAAGCACATATCACCAAAGGTATAAGTATAAGTAGAAATGTTATAGTGATAGTATGAAAATTAGTGATAAAGAAATGCTAAACTTAACAGATTAACCATATTCAAAAGCATGATAGAATCATTGGGCCAACAGGACTCTCTCCGCCGCACATCTGCCTGCCGCCGTTTAGAACCTTGCTTGTGAGTTTATGCCACATGCAAAATGTTAAACCAATTGAAATTCTTTTTGGTATCTTGATATGTTGGGAACTCTAATGGAACTTTCTTAGTTGGGTATAAGCTTGTGAAGCGAATGGATAATACTGTTGCTATTGTTCTAGAGAGAAAATGACTTACTACTACTTATAGGATGAATGGAAGCTTGATCGAGGTCTATCAAGAAAAATGATTAGTGGATTAATTATAGTGGAGAAAATATAAGTTGAAATTGGGCTACGTACTGCTTTGAATGCACTACAGCCGCTTTGTGATTACTCAATTTGCTATATACATAGAGGAAATGAGAATTGAAGCTTAATCACATATTTCGGTTTTATTGACCTAATTAGTTCCTATTTTCTCAGTAATTTTATTATTTAGCTTCTGACCTTATGTCTTATACTCTTCTCTTGATCCTTGTTATTAAGACCAATATTCTACTCATTTGTGTATAGTTCTCAAGTTTTAATCTACTAGACCCCATTCTTTTCTTTGCCTCTTAAAAAAGCTTGTCAACTGAACTGATTTTAGTAAGTCTAAGGGTCAAGAGATTGAGCATGGTAAGTAATCCAACTAACATTTTGACCACCTGTCATAAACAATACCACATTATACACCACTTCAGCCTGGGGAATTTGACTTGGAAGCTTGGCTCTTTAAGCTCAAGTTTGTTTTCATCTCTGGGAATTTGATTGTACACAAATCACGAACAACAGAGAGTCATATACTAAGTACCTTTATTTTTATAGGGAAATGAATGTGCTACTTAATTCCTGTTGTACTTAAATTCAAGGGTTAATGAGACTTTGGGTTCCATAAATATTCCAAAATTAAATTAGCGCTTGGGTCTTGAAGATGTCCAACTTAGGGTTTAGATCCTGAGACGACGGTTGACCCATGTTGACCATCCAAAATCTGTTAATACATAAATTAAATCAGAACACAAGTAGGACAAAAATATTTTTGAGACTCTAAGTCTAATTAACCCTAAAATATTTATCAGATTTTGAATGATCAACACCGGTCAACCATCATCTCATGACATAAGCTCTAAGATGGACACTTTCATTTTTCAGGACCCGAATGCTATTTTTTGAATATTTCTAGGATCCAAAGTTTAATTAACCCTAAATTTAACCATAAAATGTTTTTTGAGAGGAATTTAACCATAAAGTGTTATTCATCACTTATTGGTGATTGAAGAAATTCAGTATGCCTAGAGTTTTTGGGCTACAGGCTCTGTTTTTTAAGGAATGAACGATCGACCAGGTTTGATGAATAATTAGTTTCAGCCATGAACAAAACTGGTTATTTTGAGAGGTGGTGATTTCTTTGAAACATTTATGACTTTGATCTGATATGTCTGAACATTATTTCAAAGATGGTGACTAATCACGAAGAGTCACATATCAATCTATAAATAGCTAGATTGATATCCAAGACACTAATTCAAACCGTTTGTCCAGGACACTAATCAAACCGTTTGGCTTCTCAATCTGAAAATTCCTAAGTTGTTTAATTTGCTTACCCAAGGTTTCTTTCACTGCTTTGCTAGTAAAACTGTTAAGTGGTCTCTCTTTGGAGCTTGTGTGTTCCATTTTGTTCTTGGATTAATTTAGACTTGCATTTGAGAAATTTATGGGTTTTCATGCCTGGAAATAGACATGAGACTTAAATCTCATGTTGGACAGTCATAAACTGGCAATCCTTTGGACATATATTACATAGGTAATTATCTTGCTAATCAATTTATCTTGCCATGGTCATTGGCTACTCTTGGCTGTGTAAACTACCACAATTTGCTTCACTTCTGTAGTAACAAATCATTTTATCTTGTCATGAAGAAATAATATCATTACTGGCATCTAAACCCTTACCTATATGATATTGAAATCCAGTAAGAAGTACTTAAAAGGATATTAAAATCCAGTTAGGAGTACTTAAAGGATATTAGGAACTGGTAAAACTTAGGTAGACATAAAATAAGGATATTAGGAACTGGTATATGTACTTAAAAGGATAATAGGAACTGGTAAAACTTAGGTAGACATAAAATAAGCCTATATGGGGTCTCGGCTACAACTAGGGTAGGGTATCAAATAAAAATCAGAAAATTTCATAGAGGGTAAAGAAGTTTAAGAAAATTCTAGAAAAAGTAAGAAGTTTAAGAAAATTTCAATTTGGGTAACGGAGCGACAAGTCCCATGGCGTGTGAGGACTTGGCAGGACAACAAAAAGGGACGCGCCATCACTAATGGCGCGCTGTGCGAGGGTTATGGCGCGCCATGCAAAAGAGTGGCTGGCAGAGGAGCCATCACTGATGGCGCTACGTTGTCACGGGGGGGGGGGGGGGGGGGGGGGGGGGGGGGCTGTGGGTCACAGTGTTGGGTCAGTGTCAGTGTTTCCGATGGCAGAGTATGCCATTAATGATGGCGCGCCATCAGTGCGTTGGGGTCAGTGCGGTGTTCACGGGGGGGTTCGGGATGGCAGAGCGCGCCATCAGTTGGCAGTGGGGGTCAGCGGCTGGTCAGTGCGTTGGGGTTCGGGATGGCAGGATGGCACGTTTTTCGTGGCGCGTTGGAGCACGCGTGTAAGAGTTTTGGAAGGAAAAATTGTTGGGGGAGTCTCCGACGTGGTCTCCCTCTACTGCTGCCTCATTGGGAAGGGAAAAATATTTTTGGGGAGGGAAGAGTAATGTGTTTGTGTAGAGAGAGAGTTAGCATTGCAATAAATAGACGTTGAGAATAGAGACGTTAAAATGTAGCCGTTGAAATGTAGCCGTTGGAAGGTGAACGTTGGAGAATAGCGCGCCAGAAATGATGGCGCACTCTGGTTGGCACTCCAACCTACAAATAAAACTCCAGGCAGCGGCATAATAACTCAAGGCAGCGCGCCATCATTGATGGCTCCCTGTCTTGGGCGCGCCATCAATGATGGCTCTCTCTGTTAGAGAGCCATCAATTATGGCTCCCCATTGCACTACACGTCACATCAATTATGGCTCCCCATTGCACTATACGTGACCCCGCTACCCATGCGTAGCGCGCCATCGGTCATGGCTCCTCCTGGAGAGCGCGTCATGAGTGATGGCTCTTCATCGGACACGCGCCATCAGCGGTAGCGTGCCATCATCTCTCTCCACCCATTTTCACCAGAGCGCCATCGGAAATGTCGCTTCGTTACCCAAAACGAAATAACCCCAAACTTCTTACTTTTTTTTAAAATTTTGATAAATTTCTTCACCCTATATGAAAATTTCTGAATAAAAATAGATTACTCACCTACGCCTTGAGAGCAACTGCACTTTCTGCTCCAACATTCACTGTGTCAAATAAAAATAGATTACTCACCTACACCTTGGAGCAACTGCACTTTCGGCTCCAACATGGATTGGTCTACAAATCATCGTTGGTGTGTGTGTATATATATATATATATATATATATATATATATATATATATATATATATATATATATATATATATATATAAACTCAAATATGGATGTCCTTATCCATATCCACAACAATCTCTCTTTCTCTTATATTTTCATAACACGTTATCAGCAGCACGATTGTTCGAGGAACTTGAGAAGCTGCAGTGACAACACGACCGTTGATCTCCCGAAGGTCTGATTAAGTCCTACTTTTGTCTATTATATTCTTTACAATTTTCCCCGAGGATCTATTATGAAAAATAAATAAATAAAGAACATTAAAGTTTTAAACAAGAAAGTATCCTTGATGTAGTATTAATTTATAATTAATGCTTGGATAAGTAAATTTAGATCCACCTTTTTTTTGTTAACTCCATAGTTATTGTAGCCCTAATGTTGCAACTGAATGCACCCTAAAGCATCATTAAATGAGGATCCATTGTCATTTACTAAGTTTATTTTAGAGAAATTTTTTTGTTAGTGAACAATACCTCTTGAGAATTAGATTTTCTTTTTCTTTCTTTTCTGTTCATTTTTGGTTGGTTGTGCATACAACTGCTGCATTTTGTTAATATAACAAAACCTATAAGTGGAAAACCTTGAACAATGGACCACTTTGAATTCAGTTTTATAAATCGTGCATGGAATTTTTTTATTCAAAAATTGAGTTGCATCCTACTTTATTTATCTATATTCAACGTGCACCCCACACAATTATCATAATGTAAGGTATCCCCCACTTTTGACGGAAACTGTCATTCACTGACGGTCAACCCCTTTGACCAATTTTTCTTTGACTAAAATACCCTCTACATTATCTTCTTCCCCACACGCGTCCCTGTCAGCTGCCACCTCATCGCTGATGTCACGTCCCGATTCCGTAGAATCGATAGTCGTCCCCTGGGCGTGATGCCGTGCGAACCTAAGTTGCGATCGCACAAGACATAGTCATAAGGTTATCCGAAACACAACATCAAGTTAGTGTACGCAGAGAAATTGAATGACACATTTGAAATAGAAGTAGAATTTTTCATTGATAAAACTTCATTTACATTGACTTCATTACGTTCATTGCCGCGCGGGCTACAATATGACTCGACTTACAAAATGAACGCCGATGAGATAGTCGTTCCATACATTACATCCCTTTTTACAAGCAAAAAACCATTACACATTTCCACCTGCGATCGAGGGAAGCCGAGCCGCCATTGGTCTTCTTTTGTACTGAATGCGGAGTCTTCAAAAGGAAATTCAGAAACAAGCCTTTACACGGACGAGGCTTCAAAAGTGTCCACGCCGCCTTGAGACTTTAGGTGGCACGCCCTTCGTGGTTCGGGGTACCTGCGTGGAGAGCGAGGATCAGTACATTACACTTTGTACTGGTGCGTGGCAAGTTAAGTTCCAAGCTCTCATTTGGTTGAATGAGTTTATATGACTTAGTTCATGAATGTTTCTAACCATCCTAATGAATTTCAAGCGAGAAATGACAAGCATAATGTAATTTACGTCGGAACTTACTCCGGCGGACCGCGTCGCGCCTTATGAAACTTACCATGTTCTTCCCTGTCAATTGTTATCATTTTCATACCAAGTGCAATATTACGTGTGATTTGGTCACTGGCATAACAAGCCATCCTGGACTCTATAGCTTTTGTTAGCCGGGGTCCTTGCAGCGCAAGTAGCGAGCCCCGCTGTAAGTCCCCGCTTAACCCGTGCTATCATCCAGCACAGCTATACACCGTGTTTCCTTTCTTGGCCGAAACGGTCCCATGGCCTTGGGTTGCCGTTACGGGAAAACTTTACCTTGTCGACAAGTTGTCCAATGACCGAGTTAAGACATTATTCAGTTATTAAGGTATAGCCTTCGTTCTCTTGAAACATAATCATTTTACCGTGCTCGTGTCCTTGTATTCATTCTTTCTTCCGCAACAACACTATCGATTTACTTAAGAAAGGGACGAGAAGAGAAGGGTCAGCCACTCACCTTGAATTTACTTCGGCGAGAGAACTTGTTGGTCGCGCTAGACGTCGCCTACGCGGTTACCTGAAATCGCACAAGCAACCGATTAGAACATTGAATTATTCAAGGAGGTCGATAGGAAATGCGAGTTCGAAATGCAAGTCATGAAAACCATCGAAAACATTCACGAAAACGTATTCAGAAAACAAAGCCAAAACCAACGCAAGCGGCGTGAAAAGCAGAGCAACGGGAGGTCTCTCCCGACTCAGTCGCAGAGTCAATCCTCGAGGCGCAATCCCGCTGAATATGGGACTTGGTTTCGAAGAAGACATTCCATAACGAGGAATGGATCTTAATTCAACTGTTCCCGTTCGATCGACTCGGTCGATCCCGACCTATCGGTCCCGAACGAATCGATAGCGACAGTGTTCCTTTCTCGCGCACCCCGTGGACAGAGTACGGGGCACGATGTAGGGACGGGGCACTACACCATAACCAACTAAGAAAAAGTTTCGTCCTCGAAACTTAAAATAGAACCTACCTCTACGAGAACAATGAAGGGAAATTTTCCTTCATTTCTGATTCAAGCTCCCACGTCGACTCTTCGACCGAGTGGTTCCTCCAGAGGACGCGGACGAGGGGAATAGCACGGTTGCGGAGAAGTTTATCCTTGCGCTCCAAGATTTGCACCGGCTCTTCGACATATGACAAGTCCGCCTTCAGGTCCAGCTTACCCAAATCCACAACATGGCTCGGATCATGCACGTACTTCCGCAATTGCGATACGTGGAAGACGTCATGTACCTCTGACAACGCAGGCGGCAAGGCGATTTGGTAAGCTATCGGGGCGACTCGCTTCAATATTTCGAACGGGCCAACAAATCTTGGGCTCAATTTTCCCTTCGCACCGAACCTGGAAACTCCCCGCCTGGGCATGACTTTCAAGAATACATGGTCGCCTTCCGAGAACTCGAGGGGGCGTCGGTGCGTGTCGGCATAGTTTTTCTGCCGGCTTTGTCCTATCTTCAATCTCTCTCGTATTAACTTGACCTTCAGCACGGTCTGCTCCACCAGCTCCGGACCAAGTATCTGCCGTTCCCCGACTTCATCCCAGCAAATGGGCGATCTGCACTTCCGGCCGTACAAAGCTTCATACGGCGCCTTTTGGATGCTGGACTGATAGCTGTTGTTGTATGCAAACTCGGCCAGCGGTAGATGGACGTCCCAACTTGACTTCAAGTCGATCGCACAGAGTCGTAACATGTCTTCGAGAATTGGTTCACCCGCTCTATTTGGCCGTCAGTCTGAGGATGATAAGCTGAACTGAACTTCAACTTAGTCCCCAGTGCTGAATGAAGATTACTCCAGAAGCGCGCTACGAACCGTCCATCCCGATCAGAGACAATAGAAACTGGGACCCCGTGCAGCCGAACTATTTCATCAAGGTATATCTGAGCAAGGCGGTCGACGCTCCAAGTAACTTTGATGGCGATAAAGTGCGCTGACTTGGTTAGTCGATCGACAATGACCCAGACGGCGTCGTTTCCCCGCGGTGTCCTCGGCAAGCCAACAACGAAGTCCATAGTAATGTGATCCCACTTCCACTCTGGAATGGCGAGGTTCTGCATCTCCCCGCCCGGTCGCTGGTGCTCGGCTTTGACTTGCTGACAGGCCATACATTTTGACACAAACAGCGCTACGTCCCTCTTCATGCCGTGCCACCAAAAGATAACGCGGAGGTCCTTATACATCTTGGTGCTGCCAGGATGCAAGGAATATTTTGCATAGTGTGCCTCCGTCATTATCTCCTTTTTAAGTTCTACGTCGTCCGGTACGCATAGTCGTCCCTTCACGCGCAACGCTCCCGACTCGTCCTCTACAAAGTCGGACGCTTTTCCTGTCGATATCAGCTTTCGCATCTTCTCCAGGTATGGGTCGTCCTTCTGTGCAAACTTGATCCTCTCCAGAAGGCTCGGTTCCACCCATAGTTGCGCCAGTTTCACGTCTCTGAAACGAACTCGGAGCTCGATGCCCATTCCTTCTAAGTCACACAGCAGTCGGTCGTTGATGCATAACGAAGCTAAGTACTTCCGGCTCAGCGCATCCGCTACCACATTTCTCTTGTCCGGCGTGTAGTCGATTGATAAGTCATAGTCTTTCATCAGCTCGAGCCATCGCCTCTGCCGTAAATTCAATTCTTTCTGGGTGAAGAGATACTTGAGGCTTTTGTGGCCCGTATAAATCCTGCACGCCACGCCATAGAGATAGTGACGCCACAGCTTTAACGCAAACACAATCGCCGCTAATTCTAGGTCGTGCGTGGGGTAGTTCTTCTCGTGCGGCTTCAACTGCCGGGAAGAAAAAGATATCACCTTATCCCGTTGCATGAGCACACACCCCAAGCCCTGGCCAGAGGCATCGCTGAAGATTTGAAATCCCTCCGTCCCTTTAGGAAGAGCAAGTATCGGGGCCGAAACGAGCCATTGTTTGAGCTCCTGGAAGGAAACTTCACAGTCGTCTGACCACTTGAATGCGACTCCTTTCTGGGTGAGGCGAGTCAACGGCGATGCGATCTTCGCGAAGTCCTTCACGAAGCGTCGGTAGTATCCCGCCAAGCCTAGGAAGCTTCGAATTTCGCTAACTGATGCGGGCCGTTTCCAATCAGCAATTATCTCGACTTTCTTCGGATCGACTGCAATGCCCGCGGTGGAGATGATGTGCCCAAGGAATGAGACGCTGTTCAGCCAGAACTCGCACTTGCTCATCTTCGCGTACAACTGATTCTCTCGAAGGGTTTGGAGTACCGTCCGCAGATGCTCTACATGTTGCGCTCGATCCTTCGAGTAGACGAGGATGTCGTCGATGAAGACTACTACGAACTTGTCAACGAACGGACGAAACAGCCGGTGTATTAGATCCATGAAGACGACAGGGGCGTTTGTCAGACCGAACGGCATTACCAAGAACTCGTAGTGGCCATAACGAGTGCGGAAGGCAGACTTCGGCACGTCATCTGGCTTGACTTTGAGTTGGTGATAACCCGATCGTAGATCAATCTTCGAAAACATCGTTGCACCTTGGAGCTGGTCGAACAAGTCGTCGATGCGAGGCATGGGGTATTTATTTCGGACGGTGGCTTTGTTCAATTCCCGATAGTCGATGCAGAGCCGCATCGATCCATTCTTCTTCTTCACGAATAGCACGGGCGCACCCCATGGCGAGACACTCGGACGGATAAATCCTCTGTCGAGTAATTCTTGTAGTTGTGCCTTAAGTTCCTTCAGTTCTGCAGGGGCCATTCTGTACGGAGCCTTCTAGATCGGCCGGGTGTCGGGGAATGTGTCGATGGTGAACTCTATTTCTCGATCGGGCGGCATGCCGGGTAGCTCGTCCGGGAACACGTCTGGGAATTCTGCCACAACGTCGGTCTGACCCGCGTTTGCACCATCCTGTCGCATGTCTCGAACGGAAGCTAGATAGCCTTCGCACCCGGAATGCAGCATCCGTCGAGCAGATATTGCGGAGATCACCATGCAGGTCGGCGACGCCTCACCACACGAGTAGCGGAATTCAAGCACTCCAGGTATGCGGAATGTGACCTTCTTTTCAGCGCAGTCTATGGTTGCGTTGCACGGCCCGAGCCAATCCATTCCCAGAATGATGTCAAAGTCCTTCATGTCTAGAACTATCACATCCAGATCGATCTTATGACCGCCGATACAAATAATCCCGCCGACGCAAGCTAAGTTTGTAAGAATTTGTGTGCCCGAAGGTGTGCTTATGCTAAGATCGAGATCT
Organism: Iris pallida; assembly: GCA_029216955.1. NCBI lineage: Eukaryota > Viridiplantae > Streptophyta > Magnoliopsida > Asparagales > Iridaceae > Iris > Iris pallida. The sequence continues at coordinate 10,326,919 of JANAVB010041420.1, forward strand.
AATGATATTACAAGAAATTTGTGCTCGGCGGCAAAGTCCGCCGATATAAAACTATGTGAAGCGCCTGGATCAAATAACACACGAGCAGGCACATTATTGAATTTTAGTATACCTGACACTACTGTATCTGATGCCAGCGCTTCGTCTCGAGTCATGGCGTAGATGCGGCCCTGAGTGTTGGGGCGACAATCTTGGCCATTTTGCAGGGCAGATTGAGTGGGCGGAGGAGGTCGGGGCGCCTGCCCTCGATTCTCTTGGCGGTGTTGTTGTGGTGGTGCGTTGGGACGATTTGGTCTTCGACCCATGCAGTCTCGAGCTCGGTGGCCCCTTTCTCCACAAACGAAACATGCTCCCCCGGTGAAGCAGTGGTTGGCATCGTGTCCGAGATTGTTGCACTTGGTGCATCGAGGTAGTGGGTTCTGCCCTTTATAGCCGCCCTTGTTTGGACGCTTTGACGCGTAATTGTTGCCTCCCGTATAGCTAGGACGTTTGTGATTGGAGTGGCGCACAACGTCGTCAGCACCGGAAGGATGCAGGTTCTCAAAGCGGAGAGCGTGATTCAGAGCCTCGCCCACGGTCTTGTACTCCGGGACCCCGACATGCGCACAGATAGAGTGTCGCAGACCCACTTCGAACCGTCGCACACGACACTCTTCAGTAGGCAGAAACTGACTAGCAAACTTAGACAACTTGTTGAATTCTGCGATGTACTGTTCCACTGTCCGGCTCCCTTGCTTCAACTGCATGAATTCATTTTTCTTCGCTTGACGAACGGCTGATGGAAGGTACTGGACTTCAAAAGCTTTGCGGAACGTGGCCCAAGAGATCGGCGCGGTGGTGTTGTCCGGTCGGATCGCTCGCTTGCGCATGGCCCACCAGTCGTGCGCGTTTAACCGTAGTTGAAGTTGTGAGTAGGCGACTTGCTTTGATTCTTCAATGCCGAGAAGCTCGAAGTAATCTTCCAGCTTTTCCAACCAGTCGATTGCCATGGAAGGACCCTCGGTACCGCTGAAGGAAGTGCGGCACGCCTTCTTGAATTCTGACACTTCAAAGTTGTACTTTTTCGGTGCCGCTGGTTGATGCTCGAGCTCCGTCGTGTCGACTTCAATGGGTTGGATCGTCGGCACGGTGGCAGCAGGTGCGGTGACGGTAGGCGCAGTCGCAGAATTTCCGTTGGCCGCCATTGTCTGGACGATCTGCTGCAGGGTATCCAACTGCTTTTGTTGAAGTTTGGCATGTGCGTCGAAACGAGCTTCGAAGCGAGCTTCGAACTGGGCTTGTCGTTCCTCCGTTTGTTGATGTCGGTTCTCGGACTGGTTCCGCTGCGCCTCCATCATGCGCAGCATCCTTTCGATGGTATCGTTAGAAGGTCCGCCCCGCGAACGATGCGAACTACTAGAGCCGCTAGAAGCGCTCTGCTCTCGCTCGGCCGTGGGTTCCGTCACTTCTGCGATACGAAGGCAAACGCATCAGTCACAAAATATTACGGACTCATTGTATGGAACAACTTATCTCATCGATGCGAGGTCAAAGGATGTAAAGCCGTGCTCTGATACCATTATGTCACGCCCCGATTCCGTAGAATCGATAGTCGTCCCCCGGGTGTGATGCCATGCGAACCTAAGTTGCGATCGCACAAGGCATAGTCATAAGGTTATCCGAAACACAACATCAAGTTAGAGTACGCAGAGAAATTGAATGACACATTTGAAATAGAAGTAGACTTTTTCATTGATAAAACTTCATTTACATTGACTTCATTACATTCATTGCCGCGCGGGCTACAATATGACTCGACTTACAAAATGAACGCCGATGAGATAGTCGTTCCATACATTACATCCCTTTTTACAAGCAAAAATCATTACACATTTCCACCTGCGATCGAGGGAAGCCGAGCCGCCATTGGTCTTCTTTTGTACTGAATGCGGAGTCTTCAAAAGGATATTCAGAAACAAGCCTTTACACGGACGAGGCTTCAAAAGTGTCCACGCCGCCTTGAGATTTTAAGTGGCACGCCCTTCGTGGTTCGGGGGTACCTGCGTGGAGAGCGAGGATCAGTACATTACACTTTGTACTGGTGCGTGGCAAGTTAAGTTCCAAGCTCTCATTTGGTTGAATGAGTTTATATGACTTAGTTCATGAATGTTTCTAACCATCCTAATGAATTTCAAGCGAGAAATGATAAGCATAATGTAATTTACGTCGGAACTTACCCCGGCGGCCCGTGTCGCGCCTTATGAAACTTACCATGTTCTTCCCTGTCAATTGTTATCATTTTCATACCAAGTGCAATATTACGTGTGATTTGGTCACTGGCATAACAAGCCATCCTGGACTCTATAGCTTTTGTTAGCCGGGGCCCTTGCAGCGCAAGTAGCGAGCCCCGCTGCAAGTCCCCGCTTAACCCGTGCTATCGTCCAGCACAGCTATACACCGTGTTTCCTTTCTTGGCCGAAACGGTCCCATGGCCTTGGGTTGCCGTTACGGGAAAACTTTACCTTGTCGACAAGTTCTCCAATGACCGAGTTAAGACATTATTCAGTTATTAAGGTATAGCCTTCGTTCTCTTGAAACACAATCATTTTACCGTGCTCGTGCCCTTGCATTCATTCTTTCTTCCGCAACAACACTATCGATTTACTTAAGAAAGGGTCGAGAAGAGAAGGGTCAGCCACTCACCTTGAGTTTACTTCGGCGAGAGAACTTGTTGGTCGCGCTAGACGTCGCCTACACGATTACCTGAAATCGCACAAGCAACCGATTAGAACACTGCATTATTCAAGGAGTTCGATAGGAAATGCGAGTTCGAAATACAAGTCATGAAAACCATCGAAAATATTCACGAAAACGCATTCAGAAAACAAAGCCAAAACCAACGCAAGCGGCGTAAAAAGCAGAGCAACGGGAGGTCTCTCCCGACTCAGCCGCAGAGTCAATCCTCGAGGCACAATCCCGCTGAATATGGGACTTGGTTCCGAAGAAGACATTCCATAACGAGGAATGGATCTTAATTCAACCGTTCCCGTTCGATCGACTCGGTCGATCCCGACCTATCGGTCCCGACCGAATCGATAGCGACAGTGTTCCTTTCTCGCGCATCCCGTGGATAGAGTACGGGGCACTACACCATAACCAACTAAGAAAAAGTTTCGTCCTCGAAACTTAAAATAGAACCTACCTCTACGAGAACAATGAAGGGAACTTTTCCTTCATTTCTTATTCAAGCTCCCACGTCGACTCTTCGACCGAGTGGTTCCTCCAGAGGACGCGGACGAGGGGAATAGCACGGTTGCGGAGAAGTTTATCCTTGCGCTCCAAGATTTGCACAGGCTCTTCGACATATGACAAGTCCGTCTTCAGGTCCAGCTTACCCAAATCTACAACATGGCTCGGATCATGCACGTACTTCCGCAATTGCGATACGTGGAAGACGTCATGTACCTCTGACAACGCAGGCGGCAAGGCGATTTGATAAGCTACCGGGGTGACTCGCTTCAATATTTCGAACGGGCCAACAAATCTTGTGCTCAATTTCCCCTTCGCACCGAACCTGGAAACTCCCCGCATGGGCATGACTTTCAAGAATACATGGTCGCGAAGAGAAGCAGTGCATCAAGGCCACTTAGTGCAGGAGTCCGTGCGCTTTCCGATGAGTCAGAAGAGCAGAGTGTTTCAGAGTTCTTCGTCGAACTTGCTGGTTCCTGGAAGCTGTTCGTGTGGGGCGAATTTAGTTTTGAGCAACGGTGATCATTCACCCCAGCAGGCTGTTCTTCTATCTATCGCATGTCATCCACTTCGCTGTTGTTGCTATTCGATTGGATACTTCTTTTTAGAAGTACTTCTTTCATTTATTGCTATAACGAAATCTTTTTAGGTTTTCGTTATCCAGAATCCTCCAAGGATCTCTGTCAAGCACCTTCTTTGAAGTGTTGCTAGAAATATTGTTTCTACAATCGTTTTATTTTCTCAGTTTTTTATCGAAAATTGCGCTCCGGGAATAACAATCTCAAAGCTTAATTAACGAGATGGAAAACTTGAATGTTGCACTCATCAATCCTAACTTTACAAAGTTAGAACAGTTTGATGGAGAGCATTATCAAGTCTGGAAGAGGAAGGTTACTCTCATTATTCAACTCAGAGAAGTTGATTACGTGATGTTTGAAGGAGAACCTACTATACCAGAGACTGGATCTGCAACCGCAATCTCTGCGGCTACTAAGAACCAGGCCAAATGGAGAAGGGACAATAGCATTTGTAGGCTTATGGTCCTAAATGCTATGGAAGACTCCCTTGCTGAATCATATTCAAAGAAGACTGTTGCCAGAGAGATTTGAGAGTCTCTGGAGAAACTGTACGATGATGATAAGAACCGTAGCAAGATATTTCTTGTTGAGAAATATCACAAGTGGTTCTTTGAGGACGAGAAGCCAATGCTGCCGCAGGTGAAGGAGTTCCTGAAACTGCGACAGAAGTTGGAAGACGAGGCGATGCCCCTCCCCGGCAAGTTTGTTGTTAGAGGGATCGTTTCGAAGCTCTCTGCTGGATGGAGCAAGTTTTATGCAAACATGCATAGGAAGAAGTTAGAGGTTATAAGTCTCGACGATCTCCTGCAGGAAATCTACGTTGAGGACCAGATTAGGGCTCAACTGAAGGTGGACGCACTGTCCAAGCAATTGGCTAACGCCAATCTGGTTCATACCAGGGAACCAAGGGAAAGCAAGCGGCTTCCCACAGCAAGAAGAAGGACCCTAACAATCTGAACGTGAAAGGGACTTCCTTCAAGGAAAAGAAGGCAAAGTCTCAGATGCCTTGTTTCAAGTGTGGCAAGAAGGGCCACTTCTAGAATGAATGCAAAGCAAAGACCAAGCAATCAGAGCAATGAAAGTCTAGTAAGGTATCTATGATCACTGACGTTGTTGCTATGATTACGCAGGTCGATGCGGTGGGGGCTGACTCTGACTGGTGGGTAGACACTGGAGCCATCTGCCATGTCTGCTCCATCAAGGAGTGGTTTACCACCTATACACCAACTTCTGAAGTGGTTATGGTGGCAAACCAGGCACAAGTTGAAGTGCTCGGGATCGGGACGGTAGTTTTGAAGCTGACTTCGGGAAAGTCTCTAACACTTCAAGGTGTGAAGTATGTACATGCTATTGCAAAGAACCTGATCTCGGGAGGCCTACCATGCAACGCAGACCTCAGGATGGACATCAATGCTGGCCAGATGGTGATGTCTATAAAGGAAACATATTTCGGGAAAGCCTTTTGTACCGAAGGAATGTTCAAAATTCAGCTTGTAAATCAGTCCAATGTAATTAATGCAATCACTCCTTCTGCTTATACTTTTGAGTTGTGGCATAATAGGCTAGGACATGTTCATTGTAAACGAATAAATAGAATGTCTAGTCTAGTACTTATCTCCAAATGTGGGGGTAATGTAGAGAAATATGAAGTTTGTGCTCAAACGAAGATCACAAGGAAACCCTTTCCTCGGGTTAATCGAAGTACAGATCTTCTGGAGTTTGTACACTCTGATATCTATGACTTCAAACATTTCTCTACAAAGGTCGGGATGAAGTATTTCATAACCTTCATCGATGAATTCTCAAAATATGTGTTCGTCTACTTGCTGAAGGCTAAAGACGAAGCATTCGAGAAGTTCAAGGAGTTCAGGGCCGAAGCTGAGCGGCAGACTGGACAACAACGCAAAAGAATAAGAAGTGATCGAGGTGGAGAGTATAGGTCTCATGAATTCGCATTGTTCTGCAAAGAACATGGAATTGTCAATGAGACAACGGCTCCGTACTCTCCTCAATCAAACGGAAGTAGCAGAAAGGAAGAACAGAACGTTGACATAAATGATTAACTCAATGTTGTTGACTACGGATCTTCCAAAGTGCTACTGGGGAGAAACTGCATTGAAGGTCACTTTTATTCTAAATAGAGTGCCTCATGCAACTTCAGACATAACTCCTCATGAAGACTGGTTCAAGGTCAGACATAACTTGAATGTCATTCGAGTGTGGGGGTATCTGGCATATGTCAAGCTTCCAGATCTGAAGATTCAGAAGCTTGGGACAAGGACTACAAAGACGATCTTCTTGGGGTATGCCGAGAAGAGTGATGCTCGGAGATTTCTTGATATTGAGTCAAATCATATCATTGAATCTCGCAACGCAGAATATTTTGAAAAAAAAATTGCATGGCACAAGAACATTGTTCTAGCGGATGTTCCGGAGAACAATGAGGGTGCGCAAGATACTGAAGTCTTCAATGAGGATGTGGTCCAAGAAGTTGAAACAACGGTTGAAACAGAACTCGCTTAGCCGTCAGCGAAGCATGTGAGGAGGCCGAAAGACTTCGAAAATGACTTTGTCACCTATCATGTGGCAGCAGATCCGCTTACCTATGATGAGACGATGAAGACCAGAGACGTAATTTTCTGGAAAGAGACGATTTACAATGAAATTGATTCCATCACCTCAAATAATACTTGGGTGTTGGTTGATCTTCCTGAAGGAGCTAAACCCATCGGATGCAAATGGATCTTCAAGAAGAAGATGAAAGCAGACGGAACTATTGACAAGTTCAAGGCTAGGTTGGTAGCCAAGGGATTTTCTCAGAATCAGGGGATCGACTACTTTGACACGTATGCTCCAGTAGCCCGGATGACCACCATCAGAATGTTGATTGCTCTCGCAGTAATACATAAGATGGTGATACATCAGATGGATGTGAAAATGGCTTTCCTAAATGGTGAGCTGACCGAAGAGATTTACATGCAACAGCCAGAGAGATTTGTCATCAAGGGTCTTGAAGACAAAGTCTGCAAGTTGGTAAAATCCTTGTACGGTCTTAAATAGGCTCCCAAGATGTGGCATGAGAAATTTGACAAGGTGATAAGGCCAAATGGCTACATGGTCAGCGAGACGGACAAGTGTATTTACACAAAGTTCTCTGATGGAAGAGGTGTGATTGTTTGTCTGTACATGGACGACATGCTGATCCTAGGTACGGATATGGGCTGTGTCACGGAGATAAAGAAGTTCATCTCGAGCAAGTTCAGTATGAAGGACTTGGAGGAAGCTGATGTGATCTTAGGGATCAAGATCATCCGGACACATTAGACTAGCGCTGTCACAGTCTCATTATATTGAGAAGATGATCACACATTACGGGTATCAGGATCTTCCAGGAATCGATACGCCTTACAGGTGTGATATGAAGTTGAAGCCTAATTCAGGAAAAAGTGTCAGGCAGCTGGAGTATGCAGGCGTAATCGAGAGTTTGATGTATGCTACTACTGCCACAAGGTCTGACATAGCTTTCGTCGTGGGAATGCTGAGTTGTTTCACAAGCAACCCAAGCATTGAGCACTGGAACGCTGTGAAATGGGTTATGAGATATCTCAAGAAGACTCAGACATATGCACTGCACTACAACGGAGATCCGCCGGTAGTAGAAGGCTTCAGTGATGCTAGCTGGTGCTCAGAGGTGGAGAGCGAGAGGTCCACAGGTGGATTCATTTTTACCATGGATGGAGCTGTTATATCGTGGAAGTCAAAGAAGTAGACTATGCTCTCACGGTCATCCATGGAATCTGAGTTATTTGCACTTGATACCGCAGCGGAGGAAGCAGAATGGCTTCAGGAGCTCATGTATGATCTTCTAGTAGTTAGGGCACAAATATCGACAATACCGATATACTACGACAACCAGGCGACTGTGGCGGTGGCATCAAATAACCTCTTCAACGGGAAGAAGAGGACTGTACGGTTGAAGCACAGGAAAGTACACGATCTTATCAAGAGAGGGGTAATTGCAGTGATTGATGTTCGGAGTCAGGAAAACCTGGCGGATCCATTCACCAAGGGCCTCAAGCGCCAGCTGGTCGATGACACAACAAGTAAAATAGGCTTGAAGACATTCTGATATTGTATTATTGCAATTCTGCCATAAAGTTTTATGTTATTAGTTCAAAGAGAAATCTAATAGACATCTAGCTTTTGGTTCAAGGGATGACTATTAATCGGAAGAATATCAGGAACGGTGGGTACATGTCCTATTAGGCATGGAGAGGTAACGGACCTACAACCATTGTTGTCTACTGTTGTTTTCTGCAGAAAACGGATCTTGTGGGAAGTTTGGCTTAATCGCCTTAATGAGTTCTCAGGCAGAGTGAATGCCTGGTGTGCTTTACAGGAAGCACGGTAGCACAGCACTACAAGGAGTGAAACTCCATGCTACTGTGGGGTAACTCCACCATGAGATTCCCGAAAGGGGTAAAGCCTCGGCTTTGCGAGCCAAGTCACAGCGGCGTAGCACCGCAAATAGGTAGGTAGCCTAATGTTGTATGTTGAAATAAAGAGGGGTGTAGTCAGCACTACAAAATGGAGGAGTTCCTCATGTTACAGTGGCACGACACCACGATGAGGTACCCGGTTAGGGATAAAGCCTCGACCTTGCAAGCCATGTCGTTGCGGCATAACACCGCAAGGGAGCCTAAGGCTTCATGCTAGGTAGTACGACACTACAAAGAGGCGGTGATCTCATGCTACAGTAGTATGACACTACGATGAGGTTCCCGGTAGGGGTAATGCCTCGGCTTTAGGCTATGTCATAGCGGCGTAGCACCGCAAGGGAAGCGCAAAGCGTTTCATGCCATGTATCTTTAATAAAGAACTTACCTATAATGTATGGACAAAGAGATATCAGGCCGTCTCTTAAGGGTAAACTTGTAGACGTCCAAAAATTATACACTGAAACCAGGCTGGCACAGGGCCTTTAATGTGTAGCCAGAAGCACATATAACTACATTATGTGAGTGGAAAGAATTTCAGCTGTGATGCAGAATTCAAGGTTTAGTCCATTCTTGTATTATAGTCTGTTGTTTGACCCATGCGGGAAGATTCAAGTCGTCAGTGACATCTCTCCTAATGCATGATGGACAATTACTGTGGGGAACACTCAAACCCATATATAGAGAGATATGTGGGAGATTGTTCGAGTTTGGCCTTTTTTATTGGAAAGTTTAGTCCCACATCGGCTACGCCAAAGGAGTTGTATCTCTATATAATAAGCTATGCTAGTTTAGAGATGCACATGTGGTGTGGAGGTGCACATGGGTGTGCCATGTGGGGGTATTTTTCTAATGAAAAAAAGGCTAAATCAACAATGAACGCCAGAGCAGCTACATGTTATAGTTTGACCGGTTGGATGATTTTTAATTTCGAGGACGAAATTCTTGTAAGGTGGGTAGGATGTAAGCCCCCTGAATTTTAGGGTTTATTTTTATTTTTCTGAATGAATTATTTTCGATAAATATTTTATTATTTAATTGTTTAGATCATTAATGTACCTTTCCGTGACTTTGACTTCTGGAGCGTCAGGGATACCAATCTCTGTAAACTCTCTTCACGAGTTTTGAAGTAGACAAAATTATCTTCGTTTTGATATATCGTGTCCCACTTGAACTCGTTCCCTTGTGCTCTTTTTGTATCGCGCAACTTCGGGTCAACTTAGACCAATTAATCGTTGAATAATTATTCCCACTTTTATTTTTGATCTCCGTTTGCACGTTACCGTGACTTTTAATTTAGGAGCACGAGACCAGTCGTTTTCTCAGAACCAATTTCTCATGAATGATCTACTCGAGACGTTCTTCACCCATGACCTTCGTGTCCCACTCAGACACTCCATTTTGTGCTTTATTTTCTTCGCACAATTTTCGGATCAATTTAGGCCGATTTATTTTCTACCGTGAAACCTGATTTATTTTCCAATTTAATTTCGGGACCCGACATCGATCCAACCTAGTCGACCTAAAGTATGGACGTGACCCACATGAAGCCTACTACCCACATGAAACTTGTGTCCCATTTATTGGAGTCCCCGTATATTATTTATTTACCCATTATTATAAATTCCTATTTTTAATTCAATTATTGCACCCGGTCCGATTTTGACCGGACCCGGCTCGACCGAACCCGAACCCAAGCTCCATGTTGTTCTCCCATGACTGCCCAAATACCCCGCATAATTTTTCTATTTTTCCTATTTTGAAAATATCTCTTTTCCTCTCTCTCTTAAATATCCCACATATTTATATATATATACATATATATATAAATATCTCCCTTTCTCTCTCCTCCTTAAAACACTCACACAAACACACCTACACCCCCTCCACCTTACAACACAACACCCCTCACCATTGGCCGACTTCTCTCTCTCCCTCTCTCAAATATCTTCTCTCTCTCTCTCTCTATTCTCACTCTCTAACTCTCTTTCTATAATACACACACATACATACATATTTCTCTCTCTCTCTCTTCTCTAACTAAACCACCACCATCACCATTTCAACAGCCTCCTCCCCTACTCCCTCATGGCCGACACCACCGCAGCCCCCATCTCCTCCTTCCTCCTTCTCATCCTCTTCATCATCTACATCATCTTCACTACCCTCAACAACACCATCACCATTAAAACCATCATCACCACCATGCAAACCACCACCACTAATCACCATCTCCACCACCACCCGCCGTCGCCTCCACGGCCCCGCCGCCGTCGCCGTGCAGCGCAACTGCAGCATGCAGCAGCAGCTGCGACAGCAAGCAGCAGCAGTATGCGCAGTAGCCGCGCCACCCCGCGCGCTGCGGCGCGCCGCGCGCACCACCGCGGCCAGCCCCCCGGCCGTGCGCGAGCCTCCGACGAACGCCCCCTGGCCGCCGCCTTCCTCCCCGGCACGACGCATAGGCTATTCGTGCGTTTACGTCGAAATCCCGTCGTGACGCGCGCGTTTTGAACTCAGAAAGTGTGCTCCGTCGCAGCAAGTTCGTGCGTGTTTTCTGGGAGATCCGACCGTTGGATCGGCGAACTCCTTGCTCCGTCGCAATCTCGGTATATCCATCTTCACTCTTGTCAATTTTCGTCCGTTAATTTCGTCGTTTGATACCTCAAAGCTGGCCACCAAGTTGACGTTTTAAATTGAACTATTTTTGGACAGTTTCGTGGAGCCGACTTCGTCAGCTCGTAACTCCGCTGTCGTAGCTCCGGTTGGCGCGCTACTAGTTCCTGTGCGCAGCTGGTATAACCATATTCCTGTCTCCTTTATATTTCGTTTCATTATAAGCACGTTCGGTTGGTCGAATTCGACGCCAAAGTTGGCCGTCCGAATTCTTTAATTTGCACTTGTTAAATTCCATTTTTGAACCCGGGACTCCGGATTCAATTTCTGACACCACCATTAGACTCATGGCGTCGTTCTGGCATGTTTTCATATAAAATTTGGTTGATTTGGAGAACGTGGACCCTGGCACGCATTTCGGTGCAAAACGGGTCCTACTTTTTGCGTCAACGGGTCACTTTGAGATCGGCTCATCGAAATCCAATTCCGGATATACCGTTGAGTTCGTATCGTCATTCTGAACTCGTTAACATATAATTTGCTGAGATTTGAAGACATTTGCTCCGGCACGCATTTCGGTGCAAATCGGATACCAAGTGTCCGCATCAACGTATCATTTTGAGATCGGCACATCGGAATTCCATTTCGGACATACCGTTGGGTTCGTATCATCATTCTGAATTCGTGGACATATAATTTGCTAGGTTTTGTAGACTTATATCCTGACACGTTTTTCGGTGAAAAGTGTATCCAACGGCGGACATCATTTTGACCCGAAATTACCGTTTTACCCGTGTGTCTAAATTGGACTTATGGGTAGGCTATCCTAGCTAATTTGACCGTTCTGGACACGTTGGTGATATTTATTTTATCATCCGACAACATCTGTAGATTTTGATTATGTATTATCCTTAATTTGTAATTAATTATTTTTCCAAAAATTGTTACTTTTTGTTTTTGAATTTTTATATATATTTTAATTTCCGTAAAAATCTGGAAAAAATTGTATTTAAATATTATGTTAATTTAGCTAATTTATTATAATTTTTCTAGCATTTATTAAGTGCTTTTGGTATTTTATAAAAATATGAAAACGGAACTCATTTTCAGTATATTTATGTTTGCTGATTTTTAATAAATATTTATGAAGGTTTATAAATTCTAGAAAAATTAGTATAAATTTCTATAATTAACAAGGATCATTTTGGCACTTTATTTTATATATAATTGAGCTTTTTGTCTGTCTCAAAAATTGTTGGAACTCAGTGTACAGTCTGATTTATTTATTGAGTAGTTACGACTTTCAATATTTTGTGTTGTATTGGGTTATTGTAGTATTGGACCACCCCCTACACTAGTGTATAGATCCTAGGAAGTTAGTTTGTGTATAGTGGCACTCCACATTAGACTTTTATGCTAGGTCCCCACTTGGCTAGTATCCAGTCAGGAGTCGTGTCACACCACTAGTGTAATATTGAACATAGCTTAGAACTGAGTTTGTATATCATTATTGACAGGACACCAGACATCTATATCTTCGTACTAGTATTCTTGCTTTGCTCGAGGCAAGTACATCTACAAACTCATTTACTGTCTTTTAATGCTAGAACATGTATTAACCCTGCTAAAATACTGATCCTTGAGGTAGCAAGTTAAATCTTCACATGTTGTATTACTTTCAGTACCTGCCATGCTTAGGACAGTTCTTATATCTTCACATGTTTCTTACTGGTTCTCAGTACATGTTTTACTATGCGTTATACTACTCGGAGTATTTACATGTTTCATACTGTTCCCAGTACCGGCCATGCTTATATTACTCCCAGTATCTTCCACATGTTTTACTGTTCTCGTATCTCTCACATGTTAGAATATGGGTTATGGGGAAACTGACAGTTGAGTACGTGATCATGCCCCCCTCTCCGTATGTATTTACCGAGCAAGGTAGCATTTTATATGCATATCTTGTCGTAGGCCTATCCCGCGAATTTGTGCGTATGTACATCTATCGCTTGTGACTTATACGGAAGTACATTTTATTACATGTGCCCCCAGCACATGTGCACCTATTGACCGATTACGTACCTGCTACAGTTTTAAATATTACATATGCATGTCTCTATGACATATGTGTCCTTGCCATGATAGACTATGAGTTATGCCATGTTTCCTATGATACTATGATACTGTGATTCCAGTCATACCATGATTTCAGATATGCCATGTTCCCTGTGTTACTATAATATTGTGATCCCAGTTGTACCATGAGGCCATGTTTCCAGTATTTCCTGTTTTATAGACTTATCACACCATGATTCTTGTTGTACATCTCTTTCATTATATGTTCAGTACTTTAGTTGTAGAGGTTATACTTGCTCCCGTCCTGACAGGATAACGTTGTAGGTTCACTTTCTGAGGAGAATATGCTATATGATACATGTTATGGCACTGATTTTGAGGACCTGGCCTTAGCTCCAGAAGAGGCCCCAGCGGGGAACCTTGCTTAGTTATCTTTCTTGTGTTTTGAGACTTAGACTTTGTCTGTACTTATATTTGGATACTGGACTTTGTCTCCAGTTAGATACTTTGGTTATGTATTATTAAATCTGTACTTGTTTACCTTCGCTTATAGATGCTGTGTTGTGATGAACCTTTAATTGTGATTTTAGAACTGTTAGCAGCTTAGATCCTTTATTGTCTATTCTTAGAACAGCTTACTACGCTTTAACCAAGCGTAGGCTGGACATGGCTCGGCCCGGCCCAACAATTTGGGTAACGGGTCGTGATATGTTTTTTTGGCGGCCCATGCAGGTCCAGACTTAAGTTGTTTGGTTACGTTATTGTACCAAGCATGCCTGCAATTAGGATCTAGGACAACTTGTTAAACACTAGGAATAACATTTAGAACACCTAGAGGATTTTTAGGATTGCAACATAGGAGAACTCATCACAGCATAGGACCGTTAGCTATAATTAGCCTCTTGTTTGTATTTCAGTGGGTCAATTTAGACCAAGTTAGTACCCTTGGGATGACCCCTGAGGATCTCACTCTAATCTTATCTAGAAATATGTTTCCACTTATTTCCATTTGATCTTTCTTAAATTCGTTGTTGAATTTAGTTTCTGATTTTCGTTGTTGATTTTGATCTTGCATCGTGATAAATTTTGTGGATTAAATTATGATATGTCCTGATAAGGTAAACGTCTGCTTTATTTATGGAATTTAGAATTTATCGCAGCCATATTAGCTGGTATGACAAAAACATAGAGCCTGATTTTGGATATACTATCCTATTCATAGAATTTAGATTTTCTTGCAGCCATACCGGTTGGCGTGGTAAGGAATCTAGATGATATGACTATAGGGTGTATACCTTAGTTATGGACTCCCTCGTTTATTGCATGTAAGCTTACTGGTGTGGCGAAAATTCTGACAATATGATTTCAGGAAGACGTGTACGGTTATCAGATCATATCTCAGCTTGGTTCACTTCGTTATGATCGATTGAGGAAGAACAAATTCTTATCATTATTCTTCTCCGTCTTGATTAACTCTGTTCCATCTTTCCTATGACTTGACTAAACTCTTCTTCGTTAACCTCTTGGATAATTCTTCTCATTATGCCTCTCGTTGTCTCTATACCATTGTTGGAGATATCCCAATAAACTTTTCTGTCTTGCTTGACCCTTAAACTTGTTTGGACACTGTTATGGATTGCTTGACCCAGTCTTAGGCCTTGTTACCTTCTATTTGATAGACGACCGAAATAGGCAAACTTGTTAACTGATTCTGCAGTATAACTATAAATGTATGGTGTGATTATGATAAGTACTTTTCCTAGGGATTGGTTAGATTAAGTTTATAGGACGAGTATAAGGACTGACTGTAGTAGACTTGGAAACCATTAAGAACGATTGTATTGATAGTATGACCTGATGATAGGGTATCTAAGATGGAGAAATGAGATCGTATATTGTTGTGACTATGGATTGAGGATTAGAATCTTGTGCTTAACAGTTTGAGGATTTAGCATTTGTAGAAAATTTGGTTGGTTATCTATAGCTAATTACATGTGATTATCGGGTAGATCGATATGTGGATTGATATAGAATAAGTTAGAATGAGTTATCGTATTGCGTACGAGATCGGGAAGATATCGGTTAAAAAGACAAGGAACAAGACAAAGACATATGTACATTGGTAATTAATAAATCGGGAGTTTTGAAATCGAGGATTTATACTTGGAGGACTTGTTGAGTAAAAGAAGAAGGCTCTACGCCAAGGATAAGTATTGAACGTATAATTTCAAGGAGAAGCTGTAGAAAAGGATTGACGACAATTAATGCTAAGGGCCTGTGGATTGATATAATATGGATACTTAGGATACGATAAGGAAATCAAGTATTTACAATTTAGGTTGAAAATATGGTTGATGATCAAGCAATGTAGGTTTATAGACATACCCAGAGAATGACCTATAGTTCAGGGTATACATAAAGGTTTCATGTTAGTATGGAAGATTTTAAAGGATATATGACGTAGTTTATGATAGAAGGACTTTATTGAACCTGAACCAAAAAGATTGTAAGGAGAAACAGAAGAGATGATTACAAGGATAGCAGATTGAGTATCGTAGCCAGAGCAGCTACATGTTATAGTTTGACCGGTTGGATGATTTTTAATTTCGAGGACAAAATTCTTGTAAGGTGGGTAGGATGTAAGCCCCCTGAATTTCAGGGTTTATTTTTATTTTTCTGAATGAATTATTTTCGATAAATGTTTTATTATTTAATTGTTTAGATCATTAATGTACCTTTCCGTGACTTTGACTTCTGGAGCGTCAGGGATACCAATCTCTATAAACTCTCTTCACGAGTTTTGAAGTAGACAAAATTATCTTCGTTTTGATATATCGTGTCCCACTTGAACTCGTTCCCTTGTGCACTTTTTGTATCGCGCAACTTCGGGTCAACTTAGACCAATTAATCGTTGAATAATTATTCCCACTTTTATTTTTGATCTCCGTTTGCACGTTATCGTGACTTTTAATTTAGGAGCACGAGACCAGTCGTTTTCTCAGAACCAACTTCTCGTGAATGATCTACTCGATACGCTCTTCACCCATGACCTTCGTGTCCCACTCAGACACTCCATTTTGTGCTTCATTTTCTTCGCACAATTTTCGGGTCAATTTAGGCCGATTTATTTTCTACCGTGAAACCTGATTTATTTTCCAATTTAATTTCGGGACCCGACATCGATCCAACCTAGTCGATCCAAAGTATGGACGTGACCCACATGAAGCCTACTACCCACATGAAATTTGTGTCCCATTTATTGGAGTCCCCGTATATTATTTATTTACCCATTATTATAAATTCCTATTTTTAATTCAATTATTGCACCCGGTCCGATTTTGACCCGACCCGGCTCGACCGAACCCGAACCCAAGCTCCATGTTGTTCTCCCATGACTGCCCAAATACCCCGCATAATTTTCCTATTTTTCCTATTTTGAAAATATCTCTTTTCCTCTCTCTCTTAAATATCCCACATATTTATATATATACATATATATATAAATATCTCGCTTTCTCTCTCCTCCTTAAAACACTCACACAAACACACCTACACCCCCTCCACCTTACAGCACAACACCCCTCCACCATTGGCCGACTTCTCTCTCTCCCTCTCTCAAATATCTCCTCTCTCTCTATTCTCACTCTCTTTCTATAATACACACACACACATACATATTTCTCTCTCTCTCTTCTCTAACTAAATCACCACCATCACCATTTCAACAGCCTCCTCCCCTACTCCCTCATGGTCGACACCACCGCAGCCCCCATCTCCTCCTTCCTCCTTCTCATCCTCTTCATCATCTACATCATCTTCACCACCCTCAACAACACCATCACCATTAAAACCATCATCACCACCATGCAAACCACCACCACTAATCACCATCTCCACCACCACCCGCCATCGCCTCCACGGCCCTGCCGCCGTCGCCGTGCCCGGCCAGGCCGGTCCCACGCAGCGCAACCGCAGCATGCAGCAGCAGCTGCGACAGCAAGCAGCAGCAGTATGCGCAGTAGCCGCGCCACCCCGCGCGCTGCCGCACGCCGCGCGCACCACCGCGGCCAGCCGCCGCCGCCGGCGAGCCCCCCCCCCCCCCGGCCGTGCGCGAGCCTCCGGCGAACGCCCCCTGGCCGCTGCCTTCCTCCCCGGCGCGACGCATAGGCTATTCGTGCGTTTACGTCGAAATCCCATCGTGACGCGCGCGTTTTGAACTCAGAAAGTGCGCTCCGTCGTAGCAAGTTCGTGCGTGTTTTCTGGGAGATCCGACCGTTGGATCGGCGAACTCCTTGTTCCGTCGCAATCTCGGTATATCCATCTTCACTCCTGTCAAATTTCGTCCGTTAATTTCGTCGTTTGATACCTCAAAACTGGCCACCAAGTTGACGTTTTAAATTGAACTATTTTTGGACAGTTTTGTGGAGCCGACTTCGTCAGCTCGTAACTCCGCTGTCGCAGCTCCGGTTGGCGCGCTACCAGTTCCTGTGCGCAGCTGGTATAACCATCTTCCTATCTCCTTTAGATTTCGTTTCATTATAAGCACGTTCGGTTGGTCGAATTCGACGCCAAAGTTGGCCGTCCGAATTCTTTAATTTGCACTTGTTAAATTCTATTTTTGAACCCGGACTCCGGATTCAATTTCTGACACCACCAGTAGACTCATGGCGTCGTTTTGGCATGTTTTCATATAAAATTTGCTTGATTTGGAGAACGTGGGTCCTGGCACGTATTTCGGTGCAAAGTGGATCCCACTTTTTGTGTCAACGGGTCACTTTGAGATCGGCTCATCGAAATCCAATTCCGGATATACCGTTGAGTTCGTATCGTCATTCTGGACTCGTTGACATATAATTTGCTAAATTTTGAATACATTTGCTCCGGCACGCATTTCAGTGCAAACCGGATACCAAGTGTCCGCATCAACGTATCATTTTGAGATCGGCACATCGAAATTCCATTTCAGACATACCGTTGGGTTCGTATCATCATTCTGAATTCGTGGACATATAATTTGCTAGGTTTTGTAGACTTCTATCCCGACACGTTTTTTGGTGCAAAGTGTGTCCAACGGCGGACATCATTTTGATCCGAAATTATCGTTTTGCCCTTGTGTCTAAATTGGACTTATGGGTAGGCTATCCTAGCTAATTTGACCGTTCTGGACACGTTGGTGATATTTATTTTATCATCCGACAACATCTGTAGATTTTTATTATGTATTATCCTTAATTTGTAATTAATTATTTTTCCAAAAATTGTTACTTTCTGTTTTTGAATTTTTATATATTTTTTAATTTCTGTAAAAATCTGGGAAAATTTGTATTTAAATATTATGTTAATTTAGCTAATTTATTATAATTTTCTAGCATTTATTAAGTGCTTTGGTATTTTATAAAATATGAAAACAGAACTCATTTTCAGTATATTTATGTTTGCTGATTTTTAATAAATATTTATGAAGGTTTATAAATTCTAGAAAAATTAGTATAAATTTCTATAATTAACAAGAATCATTTTGGTACTTTATTTTATATATAATTGAGCTTTTTGTCTGTCTCAAAAATTGTTGGAACTCAGTGTACAGTCTGATTTATTTATTGAGTAGTTACGACTTTCAATATTTTGTGTTGTATTGGGTTATTGTAGTATTGGACCACCCCCTACACTAGTGTATAGATCCTAGGAAGTTAGTTTGTGTATAGTGGCACTCCACATTAGACTTTTATGCTAGGTCCCCACTTGGCTAGTATCCAGTCAGGAGTCGTGTCACACCACTAGTGTAATATTGAACATAGCTTAGAACTGAGTTTGTATATCATTATTGACAGGACACCGGACATCTATATCTTCGTACTAGTATTCTTGTTTTGCTCGAGACAAGTACATCTACAAACTCATTTACTGTCTTTTAATGCTAGAACATGTATTAATCCTGTTAAAATACTGATCCTTGAGGTAGCAAGTTAAATCTTCACATGTTGTATTACTTTCAGTACCTGCCATGCTTAGGATAGTTCTTATATCTTCACATGTTTCTTACTGGTTCTCAGTACATGTTTTACTATGCTTTATACTACTCGGAGTATTCACATGTTTCATACTGTTCCCAGTATTGGCCATGCTTATATTACTCCCAGTATCTCCCACATGTTTTACTGTTCTCGTATCTCTCACATGTTAGAATATGGGTTATGGGGAAACTGACAGTTGAGTACGTGATCATGCCCCCCTCTCCGTATGTATTTACCGAGCAAGGTAGCATTTTATATGCATATCTTGTCGTAGGCCTATCCCGTGGATTTGTGCGTATGTACATCTATCGCTTGTGACTTGTACGAAAGTACATTTTATTACATGTGCCCCCAGCACATGTGCACTTATTGACCGATCACGTACCTGCTACAGTTTTAAACATTACATATGCATCTGTCTCTATGACATATGTGTCCTTATCATGATAGACTATGAGTTATGTCATGTTTCCTATGATACTATGATACTGTGATTCCAGTCATACCATGATTCCAGATATGCCATGTTCCCTGTGTTACTATGACATTGTGATCCCAGTTGTACCATGAGGCCATGTTTCCAGTATTTTCTGTTTTATAGACTTATCACACCATGATTCTTGTTGTACATCTCTTTCATTATATGTTCAGTACTTTAGTTGTAGAGGTTGTACTTGCTCCTGTCCTGACAGGATAACGTTGTAGGTTCACTTTCTGAGGAGAATATGCTATATGATACATGTTATGGCACTGATTTTAAGGACCTGGCCTTAGCTCCAGAAGAGGCCCCAGCGGGGAACCTTGCTTAGTTATCTTTCTTGTGTTTTGAGACTTAGACTTTGTCTGTACTTATATTTGGATACTGGACTTTGTCTCCAGTTAGATACTTTGGTTATGTATTATTAAATCTGTACTTGTTTACCTTCGCTTATAGATGCTGTGTTGTGATGAACCTTTAATTGTGATTTTAGAACTGTTAGCAGCTTAGATCCTTTATTGTCTATTCTTAGAACAGCTTACTACGCTTTAACCAAGCGTAGGCTGGACATGGCTCGGCCCGGCCCAACAATTTGGGTAACGGGTCGTGACACGTGCCCAGTTGCGCGACCAAGTGGTGCGCCCAGTTACGCGGCCCAGAGGCGTGCCCAGTTGCGCGGCCCAGTGGCGCGCCAGTGGGCGCTTCCTGTTGGCGCGAGGTTGGCGTAGGTTGCTCGGGGTACGTGCGGTACGCAAGTGGCGCTGTGTGCGCTAGTGGCACAAGTTGTACGTGTTGCGCAGGGTGCGCGCAGTGGACGCAGTACACTAGTGCGCGCTAGAGCGGCTGTGCGCACGTTGTGCAAGTGGCGTAGATGGCGCGCGCTCTGTGCGCCCTTTGGCTCAGATCGTGTCTGTGCACGATTGAGCAGTTACAGCATGTTCTGGACGGTTTCTTCCCACATCCCGAACATGTTGCTAATTGGGCGGTTACAGAGCGAGGTTATATAAGTTTCTCTGCTCTCTCTCTCTCTCTCTCTCTCTCTCTCTCAAGATACAAGTTCAGAATTCACATAAGGCAGAAGTGTTTTTTAGCACCATTCCTTACGTGTTTCCACAGAGTTTGAGAGAGAAGAGAAGCAGTGCATCAGCGCCACTTATCGCAGGAGTCCGTGTGCTTTCTGAGGAGTCAGAAGAGCAGAGTGTTTCAAAGTTCTCCGTCGAACTTGCTGGTTCCTGGAAGCTGTTCGTGTGGGGCGAATTTATCTTTGAGCAACGGTGATCATTCACCCCATCAAGTTGTTCTTCCATCTATCGCATGTCATCCACTTCGCTGCTGCTGCTATTCGATTGGATACTTCTTTTTAGAAGGACTTCTTTTGTTTGCTGATATAACGAAATCTTTTTAGATTTTTGTTATCCAGAATCCTCTAAGGATCTCTGTCAAGCACATTCTTTGAAGTGTTTCTAGAAACATTATTTTTACAATCGTTTTATTTTCTCAATTTTCTATCGAAAATTGCGCCCCGGGACTAACATTCCTATGTGGCATGAGGTACAAGACAATGTCTTTCCTATGTGGCAAAATAACATTCACACAAGACAATAAGATAAAAAAGTGTTCTCCAATGCAAAAGTATTAAGAAGACAATAAGAAGTATTTTTTCCAACTTCCAAGACAACTCCTCAACTTCTTCATTTTTTATAAATATTTATATTCATAATTTGTGATGTGGAGACAAAGACATTGTAAATTACATTGTCAAGATCTAGACAACCAACTTCACATTGTCATTGTCATGTCATTGTCATGTCAATTTCATGATTTATTCTATATTTATGTTGGAGAAGGATTTTTGAAATGAAAGCTTGCCATTCGTATGTGGCAACCATTTTTTCTAAACTCATAATAGGGTTGGAGATGCTCTAACAAGGTTGTGAAAAGTGCTAGGCGCTAGTCGGATGGATATTCACCGTCTAGCGTCTAGTTCATCTAGGTGGCCGCCTAGATATAGGTTCAAAAATAAATAAATAAAATTTAAAATCTACTGAAAATTGTAGATAAAGTTCATAAAACTTCAAAACATGCATAATCGGACGTCGGGGGTCTAGACGGACATCGGACGGACACCAAACGTCTAACGTCTTGGCGTCGCCTAGGCGGCCGTCTAGGCCGTCTTTTAGAACACTGCATGCAACTATGTTTTGGTAACGATTGGTGTTACGAGATTACATGTGTAGGTTGAGAAAATTTGTTTGTTCTCCTATTTTAATATGGTTAAGAACCAAATTCCTGAAACTGCAATATCTTAATTAGAACTTCATCTGTAACCCTAGGTTGAGAGAGAATTTGAGAGGTAACAGTCAATTTTGATTCCTAATGCGTGGGCTTGTGTTAAACCAGGGTAAGAAAATTTGCATTTTAGCATCACAAATCCTGGTTTGGAGTCCCTTAATCCGGAGTTCAACCCATTGTCGTTGCTGCCTGACGATGGGAGCCATGACATTCAATTCCATTTTGTTGTTTGCTTGCACTAGTGTTTATTGGTAGAGTAGCATATATATATACTAGTGTCATGGCACACGTAATGCGTGTGCAACTCAACTCGTGTTTAAAGTTTCCAAAAGAAGGTACCTGAATCTCATGGTTGAAAGTTTTTTGGTTTGGTTAAATTAAAAAAGGGAAAAATATGTGCATCCTAAAAGATAGGAATATGTTAAGCTAATTTAATTTTTCTGAAAGATAGTGCATCATAAACGCATAAAAATTATTTCTAAAAATCTTAAAATTTAAAATTTCTAAAATTTCTAATCTAAAATTAATTTAATTTAAACCTAAGCTAACACACGTTAAAGAAAATTTTAAGTTAAATTAAGGAAGTAATTTTATCTAACGTATAGTCAACATTTAATCAGTTATTTAAAATTTAATTAGTATTATAATTTTATCCATCATTTAATTTTTAAATTTAATCTAATTAAAATTTAAGTTAATCTAATCTAATTCATTTCATCTATTATCTAAAAATTATCTATTACTCAATATAATCTGAATCAACCTCAAACTTTAAGAAAGTAAGTTTAAATAAGTTTTAGAACATAAACAAAAAAGATTTTATGTTTTCCTAAGTACTTCAAATAAATTTTTTCTTTCTTTCTGATTGGTTTGGTTCAGATTTGGTTGCTATAGAGATATTGGTTTATTTGAGATGGATAAGTTTAAGAAAATGTAATGGATAATAATGAATTGTCAATATTTTAATCACTAAGTTAGTCAAAATTTAAATTTCGCAAGTTAAATTTTTATACTAACATTAATATTATTTCGCAATTAAGAATCTAAATATTTTTAATTTAATTTAAAATGTCTAAAAATTTAAATCTAAAATTTAATTTAAACCTAATCTAACGCTAGATTCATAAAATTTAAACTTAACTTAGGAGAGTAATTTTATCCATCACATAGTCAACATTTAATTAGGTATTTAAAATTTAATTTACCATTATAATTTAATCCATCATTTAAGTTTTAAATTTAATGTAATTAAAATTTAGTTAATCTATTCTAGTCTAATTAAAAATTATGTATTACTTAATATAATCTGAATCAACCTAAAATGTTAAAAGAGTAAGTTTAAATAGGTTTAAGAACATACTAAAACAGATTTTATGATGATTTCCCAAATATGCTTCAAATAACTTTTGTTAATGTTCTTCAAAATTGTGGCCTAGAGTCGGAGAAATCAACAAATAGATATTTTAAAGATAAACTATTTCTTCATAATATATCCATTTTATGGGGAAAAAAATTCCAGAAGATCTCCATTTCTTTTCAGAAGTTGTTGAATTTGTTTTTCTAGAGTATTTTATCGTACAAAAATATGCAATAAAGTAATATCGTAAGATATGAAAAGTTACGTCACATATGCATCTAAAAATATCTGCGTATACAAAAAATGGTTCTCACCTGATGAAGTTCGGTGTGTTATTATACGGAGGGCTTGCTCTCAGAAAGAGAAAAGAGAAGAAGAAGGAGGTGGGCTTGCGCTCAGAAAGAGTAGGAGAATGAGGTTGCTCGTAAGGTTTTTTTTCCCCTTCGGTTAAGTTAATAGGGAGGGAAAAAAAAGAGTGCATCCTAAAATATAGGAAAAGGTTACAATAATTTAAAATTTTAAAAGATAGCATCATAAAAGACATTTTTATCCTAACATAAATATTATTTCATAGCTTAAACTCTATAAAATATATGTAAACTAAATAATCCAAATACCCCTGGTATTTGGATTATATAATAGTATAGATATATAAATTAATGTTATATTTAATGCATGGGTAGGTTTGTAATTTGAATGTTAAAAAAATTAAATAGGAGTACCGAATGACATTTTAGGAGTGCTAATAGCAGCACCCTTAGCTTTTTGTTTCATAATTTGAAAATGATATTTTGTTTGTAGAATGGATGTAACTGTCACTCGTTCGTGTCATATAGCAGCCACCCATTGCCCCTTGTTAGCACCTAGCCCACCCCATTAAAACCCGGTCCCCTCTCCAATGGGAGGCCACCATGTGGCGCCGGCCATTGGCGTCACGTTCATCCTGCGGGCCATATAGCAGGATCGTTCATAATTTTACTTTATTTTTTTTGTGTAAAAGTAAGAAAATGAATGCTAATATTTTGAAAATGCAAAACTAAGTACTGAAATAAAGGCAGGAGAAGTTTGGCAAAAATGTAGTCAACAATTAATTAACGAAAATGTTGTCTGGTACGTGCCCATGCACAGCATGTGCACGTGCGCGGTCGAGGACTGCGGTGCCCCGCCACCAACCCCTTCATGCTCCGCCGTTGCCTTCTTCTCCCCCTTCTGCTTAACCACCGCCGCCACCTCCTCCTCCTCCTACAGCGCCGATGCCTCCGCCCTCCATCTCGTACTACTCCGCTGTCTTCCGCCGACAACGCTCCACCTCCGACACCTCCCTCCTCTATCGCTCCTCCCTTCCTCTTTACCGTTCTGGTGTCCTCGGTCGCGCGTATACCGCATGTGCATGCTCGCAAGCCAAATAGCAAAGTTTATTAATTAATGCTAAGAGGAAAGTTTTTAATGTGAATATTATATATATATATATATTATATATATATATTTTTTTTAATATATATATATCATTTTGCAAATGACCTCTATCCTAGTGGTTAAGAGTGATGCATGCGGCCCAAGTGGTCGGGAGTTCGAGCCTCAGTGGAGGCGAGTTCGCCACAAGTACCCATTGCTTCAAAAAAAAAAAAAAAAAAAAAAATATATATATATATATATATATATATATATATATATATATATATATATATATATATATATATATATATATATATATATCAGAAGCTGCTTGGAGATGGAGAAGAGGCTAAATATGTACATATACGAAGAAGGGGAGCCCCCACTGTTCCATGACGACCCCTGCAAGAATATCTACACGACGGAAGGGAGGTTCATAGAGGAGCTCGAGAGAAGCAAGGGGGGATGCGCACCAAAGACCGCTTTCTTAGTTGCAAAATGTTGATGCTTCGATTGCTAATTCCTTTTCTTCTAATTCTGACAAGGGTCGAGCACGTCCACTGCGGACCGCTTTCTCTATAACAACTCCATCCGTGCCCTCTGTAATGCCAACACTTCGAGGGCTTTCGCCTGGTGAAGGACGTCAGCATCCCCGAGATCAACCTCATAACGGGCAACATCCCTCGGCAGGTCCTCTCACCTCCTCCTCACGGCATCCTCGTCCCTACCTCGCCTTCTTCCCAGGTGGCCTCCATGACCCCATCTGTCCGTTCCTCCCTGAGGGCATCGACTACTTCGATAACTACATGCTCCGCTCGCGCTTCTGCCTCTGCCCGAGCGGGTACGACGTGGTGGGCCCGAGGCTGGCAAAGGCGGTGTATGCAGAGTGTGTGTCCGTGCTGATATCAGAGGGGTACGTGGCTCCATTCAGCGATGTGCTGAGGTACGAGGAGTTCTCGGAGAGGGTGGGGATGGAGGAGATACCAAGGCTCAAGGAGATACTCGGGGCACTGGGGGACGAGGAGATTGAGAGGTTGACAGAGGGGCTCAAGGCGGTCAGGAGGCATTTCGTCATCAACCAGCCGTCGAGGAGGTTCGACGTCTTCGGCATGATACTGCACTCAGTGTGGCTCAGGAGGCTCAACTTCAAGCTTGATTAATCTTTCTTTAGGGTTTCACTTGGTATTTGTGTTACAAAGTAAACTAAAGTAAATTCATGGTGTTGTAATTTCTGTTACTGCAAAATCCGTTGATCATCAATGGATACACATTGCTACCAGAGGTTGAATCACACCACTGATTATTGTCAAGCACATACGTCCAGAGTTAAATGTTATTGTGGATATTTGACAATCATTTGTGACCTCTAATGTTTTGATTCCCCCAGCAATTTGTATCGAGTATGAACTCAAAATCCATATTATGTCGTACTTAATTATTGGGCTATTTGGTTCTAAGTAGACGAAAGTGCAAAAGTGTAAAATTAGAATTTTGCTTACTCGCATACGCATTTGTTTATACTTCCTTTATTTGGATAGTTTGAAGAAGTGGAACTTGAAAGTGATAAATTCATGAATCCATTGTTTTTATGTTTTGAAGAAGTGAAACTTTGAAGTATTCTTTAATTATTTTTAAAATATAACTCGAACTTAATTACATAATAATAATAATAATTTTATTTTTACTTTTTTAATATATTTTTCTCTTTCTCCTCCTTTCCTACTCAAACCATCTCTCTTGTGAGAAAGAGATATTCAACTCCCAAAACACCTCCACAACAACAGAAACATCCCAAGCCTCGTCATCGTCTCTGCTCCCCTCTTTCTGTCATTACCGTCATTTTCCTCTTTTCCCAACCGTTGCCATCAGCTCCGCCATGCCTATCCATTGCCTCTCCACCGTCACTACCGGTACCTCCTCGCCTCCATCCTCGTCACGCCCAATACCAGAATACGGAGACGAACATGGCCAACTACACCATATAAGATATGAAAATATACGATGATCACTGTTGTCATTGGACCTAGGGGTGCATACTACATTCAAATATCATATGGTCACACAAAATATCTATGTCTCAATCAGTTAAGTCAGAAATAGTAAATAATGAACATGTAAGATAAAGCAGTAAGGCGTCCCCGACACTCTATGAAAATGATCAGAGAACTAGCTATACAAAATGCTTAGCTAGTACAGAGTCAATAGTACATAATTTTATGCCAGCTACAATCTGAATAAGTACAATCATGTAAGGAAATCCAGAATATCCCGCTAAACAGGTGTCGGTAGTTAAACACCCAAAAGTACTAAATGATGTAGATATCATAGTGGTGCAGAAAAATTCACTCAAGTCCCCCAACGGCCGTGCTCCTGGTATGCACCATCATCTGGGTAGCTAGCTGGATCCTCGGGCTCTGCTACGAGGTCTGGCCAAACAAAACCAGCAGAGTTAGGCCCCGATAGCAAGTACCACAAGTAAACATAAGTGAAGAAACTAAAACCCAAGCAAGTATATAAGACATGGGCCAAGGGTCATAGGCATATATCCCATCGAGGCAATTCGACACCCTTATACCAGACAAGGAAAAAAAGTGTCGTATCGCGTCGAGATAAAATACATCCTATAGCCACGGTCAGGATGTGAGCTTCTATGACGCAACTTCGATCCATAGCCTATCGTAACACAATAGCCCAACCCTTCAACCAAACAAGGACAAGGGTTGGACCACGTGCCATGACAGTCCATGTCCCTCGGTTACTAACAGAAGATACAGAGCACAACATATCAACAGTTTGTGAGACGGCCAATCAATCCTATAAATTTCTATAGTTTGTTTGGGTTACCCCATCAATGCATTATGTAGGAATCCTCAGATTGTGTCGTATCCAAGCAGCGCTAGCTGAACCAATAATAGTAATGCATAGGACGTAGGTATACAATGGTCCCTCGTAAGGCCACCGCACTAAACAGATAATAACAATTCCAGCCCTCCTATAGGAAAATGCTGGCTCGACATATAATTAGATATTGCACTCCACTAGTGTGGATGATATATAGTGTCCGTGGTGGCCAGCCTTGCACTCCAAAATGAATTTCGGGTGGCCGATAATGCACGATCTCTAGCTTACGTTCCACGCGTGGTCATAACTTTATCCTCCTAGATGTCGTACCTCAGTACGGGTACCCTAAGTATAAATCCACATCGGCTCACATGGTCCTAAATATGGATCTGTTCTTGGTGTAATGCATCAGGCAATCCATTAACATAACCACTATAAGGCTACTGGCCAACTACCATGTATGTGTTGGAGAATGAAATGTAATGCCATATAACACATAGGATCACATAACACCTTAGTACGCACATAGAACAGCACCTCAGGGCACACATAGAATAGCACTTCGGTGCACACATAGAATAATACTACAACACACATGGGATAGTACCAACATGGGTACATGTAATCAAGTCAGAAACAAGGTCAATCAGTCAGTCACATGAAGTACTCTGCCCACATCATGGCGTGGATATTCTGTCGGATACACGGTCAAGGATTTTGTAGCATCTTAAGTATACAGGAAGCCTACATCTCTAACCATCAAGTACTTCGATCAATTCATCGTCTCAATTGTCGGGTACCATCTAGGCCCTAAGCCAACTATCATTTGTGATCAACGTGGAGTCGTGCTATGGAATCAAGTTAATCAAGGAAACTAGTCAAGTAGGGCAAAACCTAGTCCAATAGGCCATATGTGCATAAGCCAACAATATGCGCGTATATGTGCGCATAGGACAACTCTCTAGTAGACTGCCGCATAGGCAAGCATGCACCAACGCATAGCTGCCTTTGCCAATCCGTCCTACTGTACATATTCATGCCGCATGGAACCCATGCACCTGATTATGTGCACCACATAGAGACCTATGTGCCTAATAGCGACACACATAGCCCAAGGCATGCGTTTCAGTTGTTGGCATAAGGCAACTATGTGCCTAGCATTCATGCACCTATCCTCCATGCACAGAAGACTATCCGCACGTGCGCATGCTACAAGTCTGTTGTAAAGGTTCCTCGTCGCATGGCATTCATGTTGCATGGCTCCCTTGCCACATAGACATTGTCGTCCCCAGAATAATATCCAATTATCATAAAAAAAATCCTAAAACTTGCAATAGCCATAAAACCCTCAATATAACTCGAAACCCAGTGATTCAAAGGTCAAAACTGCACAAATTTGAATTATCTTCAACATAGCATAATTAGGTTTCAGAAATACTAAGGTTTAAGAGATCAATCCCACTAAAAACCTTAATGACACCAACTTAAAACTCTGATCTACTCCAACCCATTCGTCAGACCCGAAAATAACAAGTAATAAAGATATAGAGAATAGAAAAATTATATGATATAAACTAATAATATGCAAGTAACTGTTTCTTGAGGCGGATGAGTGGGTGGATGGTATTGAAGAAAATGTTGCAAAGGGGAAGATGTCACTTCCCGTTTCCAGAATACGTATTTTAATTCATGTATTGTTTTAATATATTTATTTAATATATATATATATATACATATATATATATATATATATATATATATATATATATATATATCATGTATTGTTCTGTATTTAAAATTCCTTTAATTTCACGTTAATTAATTTTTATGCAATTTTACTTTCAGCATTTTACTTTCTGCTTTGCTTTTGGGTTCGGCCCGAGTTGGTTTATTTTTTGGCCTTGGATGGTTCAACATGAACCCAACTCTCCACCTACCACCACTCCTTCATTTAAAGCCTCATCCCCTTTCTCTCTCTCTCTCTTCATTACTTCTTCTCATTACTCTTCCTCATAACTCCCCCACCAACCTAGGAGGGCTAGGCAAGTGCCAACTTGCTTCTTAATGGATCTCCATTTTTGTTGTTCCATTGTCTTTCTCTCAA
>JANAVB010041420.1:10422134-10553779 GCA_029216955.1 Iris pallida
AAGCCAAAAACTATACAGTTTTTCAATAAAACTTCTCGAAAAGCCAAACCCGATAATAAAATCTATAACATATTGCGATCGAAAATATATTTCTTCTAGTTAATTCAAAACCAAATTGATGATTTGAAGATTTAAGAAAATTTATAAAAATAGTAATTTTAATAATTCGGGAAAAGTCTCGGAATTCGGTTCAGGAGGTTACAATATCTCCAAGAATGGTATGAGGAAAAATGAGATGCATATGATGTAGTCTAGGTAAAACTCGAGAACCATATACCTCCGCGATTATGTCACATGGAGTTACTGCCAGTCAGTGTGCATCTGGCTGAAATAACTTCCTTGGTTCCATAATACGAGGGATGGCTGTAGTGCACGTTGTCACACAGATAATACAGGTTCTTGAACTTATCTTGGCAAAATCCATGAAATATTCCAAAACTAACTTTTTTACGAAATAGAGGAGAAGATGTCAATCAAAATGCATAAGAAGTGGTCCAGTAGAATCCGAGAAACATATGTAACCATGATGCCGTCATCTGAAGTCCTGTCTCGCCAGTATTTCTCTGGCTGCAAAAACTTTTGATTCTGTAATACAAGGATAAATATACTTTCTCGAATTTTTCTTCAGACCCATCTGTAAGACATTCCAACAATTACCGAAAGGAATGAGAAGAATTCCTCAAGAGGTCCATAGGGAAGAGTTTAGTTAAATCATAGAAAAGATGGAACACAAAAGCAATCATGTCGAGAAAGAAGATGACATGAGAGCAATCATGTTGGAGAGTCCTAGAGAACCTATAATTCTAGGTGTGGATGTATTATCAAATCTTATCTCTCAATTGGTCACAGTCTCATAGTAGTACACCTATCCTAAGTACCACTACGACTTCGTATACTTTGCGAAGATGAGACCTGCATGGGCCACCACAAAAACCATGTCACGCCCCAGTCCCAAAATACGCGGGACTAGGCCACATGGCAATGGCCAGCTACGCATTCAAGTGGACACCAGTCCAACTCGAATACGTATAAGTTGTCAAGTGTCCAAGTATCCATAGTATACATCCACAAATTTTACTAAAACTACTAAGAATTCTAGATACAAAATACTATAGAAAGATGATAAGAAGGCATCAACTGGCGATACCTGAAAGAGTAATCCGATGAAGTAAGCCCTCAATATCCTACGTTAGATCTCAGCTTATACTTGGAAGGAAAATAGGTCCTTTGTAGAACGTAGCAAGATACATAATATACATACCAAAATAAAGTACAGTAAATAACATGTGAAGGGAGTAAACATATGATCCAGGAACGGGTAACAGAAAAATAGTCTAGAGATCAGTAACACTACTACTATGCAGACCATCTAGTCTGTGTGAGATGCACTTGAGGATAATGTTTGGGGAATGGAGCTCTCTCTAAGGGGTACATGTGCTGTGACTCGTCACCAGCTGAAGCAACATCACTAACTAAGCTACAAGTAGCCCCTCCACCTAGTGACCGTCCTCTCCATCCAATGATACTGTCCGTGTCGCATCCACGACACGACCAGTCTGACTCTAGAAAGTGATAAGTCCAGAAGTCCAGTCAACATGTACATAGAAAATCCATCATCGAGTAAATATCTAATGAATCATAACCGAGTCTCCTATATGCCATGCAATGTGAATCCGTGTATCGTGTCCATGTGTCAGCAGGTATAGTAATGTAAGTATACATATGAGAGTAGGTGAATTATAGCAGTATATCCAAGTAAAAAACTGATAAGAAAACAAGCATGTAAATACTGTATGTCAAATTAGCAAGGTATACTTGCCTGGAGTTGTCCAATCTGTGCTTAGACTGCTGTACCAAAGTCTATCCCACTATCCATGCAAACCATACTCCATGCAATTATCTATCAACCCAAATCATAAACAAATATATATCACACACTAAAGTATATGTATGACTAATTACTCCCACCTAGGAAGCTTGGGTCGTTTAGTCACCTATTACCTTTGTTATCTAAGTCACTTGTAATTATATCATCTAGCACTAGGTCACCCTAGTCTCTATAATCATTATTTGTTAATAACAAGAATTGCAAGTTATAGGTTCAAAATATTAAGTTGTACCTCGTTATTCATGCAGCGAAACCTATAACACGTAAATCGAGGTAAGATAACCAACCACAAGATTAAAAATTTATCTTGGCGATCTACATGGTCACCTAATCAATTTCAGCGATGTGAGATCACTGGATCGACTGATCTCAGTTTTGACACACAGATTCCGATATACGAACATAAATAGGAATTAGTTATAACTAATGGTGATACATTAAGGAAAATCTACAGACGTCGTCGGATGATAAAAAAATACCACCAACATGTCCAAAACGGTCAAATTAGCTAGGATAGCCTACCCATAAGTCCATTTCGTCACATGGGCAAAATGGTAATTTTAGGTCAAATGATATACTACTTCGCATCAAAAAATATGACAGGAAAAAATTCCACTAAACCTAACAAATTATATGTCTACGAGTCCAGAATGACGATAGAAACCCAACGGTATATCCGAAATTGGATTCCGATGAGCCGATCTCAAAATGATCCGTTGACGTGGACATTGGAATTCGATTTGCATGGAAATGCGTGCCAAAGCCAAAATCCTCTAAATCTAGCAAATTATATGTCAACAAGTCTAGAATGATGATATGAATCCAACTGTATATTCAGAATTGGATTCCGATGAGTCGATCTCAAAATGACTCGGTGACCTAGAGAATTGGACCCGTTTTGCACCAAAATGCGTGCCGGGGCCACGCTACTCCAAACTCAGCAAATTATAAATGAATTTTAGCTAGAATAATACTACGAGTCCACTGGTTATGTCATAACTGGAATTCGGAGTCCATGGTTCAAATTTAGAATTTTGTAAGTTGGAAATTACGGTTTCGAGGGACCAACTTTGGCATCGATGTCAACCAACCGAACGATATCCGACGAAGCAAAATATTTTATGGCACGAAGGGTGTTATACCTGATGCACACCGAAGTTGGTGGTTTGTCAACTGGAGCTTCGATGAGAGAGAAACGGATCCGCAAAGTTGGCTCCATGAAACTATCCAAAATATACGCAATTTAAATGGTCAAGTTGGTGGCCTGCTTTGATCTATCAAACGATCGAATTAAACGGTTGCAAGTTTAGGTGAGCGAAGGGGTATATACCAAGATTGAGATGGAAGAATTGGATCGACGATCCAATGGTCAGATTATCCAGAAAACACGTCCAAAGTAGCTGTAACGAAACACGATTTTGGACTTCAAATCTCGCGCGTCACGACGGGATCGACTTCCAAACGCAGAAATTGACCCTGTCACTCGTCGTGGTCGATGATGGCCATCATGGAGGGGTTCGTCGGAGTTCTTGTGCGGGTCGTATGGGTCACGGTGGCGGTGCACGACCATCGTCGTGCTGTGACAGTGCTTGATCGCGTGTATGTGCGCTCACACAGGTGGCAGCGCCTGTACGCCTTCTGCCCGCACTCGCTGGCCGTACCGATGACACGCGGTGGCATCGACGGTCATGTGGCCAGGCCTGGCCATAAATCAGGGTAGGCACCGCTGGTGCTATCGCGGCTATCGCTGCTGCTACTGTATTGATGCGTGCCCGCATGCAGCTGCGCAAGCCTGGCGCACGTGTACGTGACGGTTGCGCCCGTGGTGGCACCGCAGGGAGGCACTACAGCCAGGGTAGCAGGGTTCTCGGGAAGGAGTAGAGGTTGCTACAAGGAGAGTGTGGAGGAGGAACCTGTGTGCGGCTAGGGTTTTTTTTAGGTCGAGAGAAGAATAATATACGTATAGAGAGGAGATGGGAGGAGGTACAGGTGTGGCCTGCTCTACTAGAGCAACACACAGGAATGCTATTACATACGGAAGAAAGAACTACTCCAACCCAACCGTTGCTTCCAAAAATGATACTTTAGATAGGGTTAACTGGTTTTGGCTTGGGCTTGGGCTCCAACATCTAGGTGAGGCACTAGAGTTATATGTTTAGGCTAGGCACTTTTAGAACTTGGAGATGGGAGGATGTTAGGTTAGCTATAGGGAATTGCATTTGCTGGCTACAAATGTGACTATACCCAAAGAAATTTTTTGACTCCCAAAGTGGTAATACAACTAGTGTATTATATATATATATATATATATTATATATATATATATTGTGTATATATATATATATATATAAAAAGTATGTAGTAATGTGTGTATATATATAGATATATATATATATATATATTATATATATATACACAATATATATATATATATATATAGATATATATATATATATATATTATAATATATATATATATATTTATATATATATATTTTTTATTAATATACACCATTAATATTTATATATATATATATATATATATATATATATATTTTTTATATATATATATATATATATATATATATATCTATATATATATTATATATATATATATATATAATATATATATATATATTATATATACATATATATATATATCTATATATATATATATATAGATATATAATATATATATATATATATATATTTTTATCTATATATATATATATATACATATAATATACATATATATATGTATATATGTATATATGTATGTATGTATATATATATATAAAAAAAAAAATATATATATATAATATATATATATATAATATATATATTTTTATCTATATATATATATATATACATATATATAGATATATTATATACATATATATATATGTATATGTATATGTATGTATGTATATACATATATATGTAGATATGTATATATGTATGTAGGTATATATATAGATATGTATGTAGGTATGTATGTATGTATGTATGTTATATATATATATATATAATATATATATATATATATATATATAATATATATATATATATATATATAGATATATATATATATAATTATATATATAATATATATAATATATATATATATATATATATATATATATATATCTTATATATATATATATATTATATAAAATATATATATATATATATATATATATTATATATATATATAAAAATATATATATATATATAATATATATATATATATATATATATATATATATATATATATATATATATATATATATATATATATATATATATATATATATAATAAAAAATATATATATATATATATATAATAAAGAGAAATTTCTAGGCTCTATTATTACTAACAGAGATATTATTTAATATGGTACTATAGCCTTTTATATTTCAAAATAATAATTTTAGGATGGCTAGATGAATACCTTACGCACTCATGTTGGTTTAAAAGAAATTTTATTATAAATTATATATTATATATTTAGAAAATAGTTATTATACTATTAAAATAAAGTAAATAGATATAAATTATATATATCTACATGGGCATTTCTGGGTGCACTACCCTTCTACACGAGCTCGGTTTTAATGGTGGGATGGTTTGGGTTAAATTTAGGTTAGGTTTTGGCTTGGTACGATCATGACTATAAATTTAGATCAATTATGATCATTGATGAAATAATAGCATACAGGAGCTCAATTGGATGGCACACAAGTGACACGTGTGTAGTAGACTCAAAATAGATCAAAATTATATATTGGACCGAATAGGTTGGATCGATGTCGAGCCCCAAAATTAAATTGAAAGTTCGGTCAAGTTTTACTGTAGATGGTCACGGCCTAAATTTACTAGAAAGTTGCACGATAAAAATAGATTATAAGAGGACAAGTTTGAGTGGGACATGATATATCAAAATGAAGATAATCTTTCCTACTACAAAACTCATGAAAGAAGTTTCGAGAGATTGACATCCATGGCACTCCAAAAATCAAAGTCATGGAAAAGTATATTTAATGATCAAAACTAATTATAATAAAATAATTTATTGAAATAATTTATTTAAATTTTTTTAAAAGAAACCCTAAAAACCAGGGGGTTTACACCCAGGGTGCCCTAATCACTCCTAGGCCGAATGGTT
Source organism: Iris pallida (assembly GCA_029216955.1). Taxonomy (NCBI): domain Eukaryota; kingdom Viridiplantae; phylum Streptophyta; class Magnoliopsida; order Asparagales; family Iridaceae; genus Iris; species Iris pallida. The sequence continues at coordinate 10,428,188 of JANAVB010041420.1, forward strand.
CCCAGCGCCCCAGGAATCCACCCGAGAGACAAATTTTACCTTATGCACAAGTTGTCCAAGATAGATGCATGCTCCAGCAATTCTATCAGATAAAACAGATTCAGATTTATGCACAGATATATGACACGTTCATTTCGTGCCTTTCCTTTGATTCATCTCAATATGTATATATGTCCATGTCTACATTTTAAAGCATACTAGCAACAGAGCAAGTGATAATTCATATGAAATAAATTGAGGATCAGAGTACAATATCTAGCATTTGATTCAATTCATTTATCTTCTCTTATATTTTGTTATTATGGTATCGTTGATCACATGGACGCAACAATAGTGTGGACTAAAGGTCATTTTTAAGGCATGGAGATAAATGGTAGCTTGATCAAAGCAACTCACCAAATAAATCTTATTCGAGAGAAGGAAGGACTTCAGGCACCGATCATGCACCGCCTATGCGTCCTACATTGGCACCAACATTTGATTAGCATACTTCGGTCTCTTTCTCTCAAGATTTAGAATGAATGCAAAATACGATGAAAGCGAACAATGAAAACCAAACATCGAAAACCAACACAAAAACTCATTCATCAAATTAAGCAGCGAAAGAAAACATCCAACGAAAACTATTGGACTCATTTCAGTAGAAGCCTATCCATCAGTTGAAAAGGTTTATTGCATTCCGTCCGTGATTCAAAAATACAGAAAAAGGATTCCCCAAATATCAGTCAAGATTGATTTAGCAGGCCGTAGGTATTACATAGTGGACCGCGAGGAGCAGAACACTACATAATAACCCATCGAGAAAAAGTTTTATCCTTAAAACTTAAAGGGTAACTCACCCCCATCACAGTCCTGATCCTGTTGGAGTGTCATCAGATTGAAAACACGAGGCCTCCATAGCTTCTCATTGTGCGGATTGTCTCGTATCGACGGTGGGTCCCGTATCGGCCCACGCTCCATATTATCGTTACAGTTTTGTGCCGTATTCATCCTCTTCGGACAATTCCAGACAGTGTGACCCTGTTGGCCATTACCGAAGTAAGCTTTGTTAGCGGCACGACAGTCTTCCTTAGTGTGTCCATGAATTCCACAATAACTGCATTCCACTCCATTCGCTTAGTGACAGTCTTCTTTCACATGTTCTCGTCGACCAGAGTAAGTACACACTGTTTCCTTTCGGGGTTCTCCATCGACCTTTCTCTCACCATTATGGTATTTTTTCCAGAATGTTTGTTTCCGGAATGATTTCAAACAATCTGAGCTTACATTGATGCGCTCCTCAGGCTAAACTATTCCATTTGCACCGCCGCCTTAAAGGCCTTGGTATATGATTCACACTCTCGATTCAGAATATCTTTCTGGATGTCATCGTTTAGACCTTATATGAATCGTTTCATACGAGCCCTCTCATTAGGTAACATCCAGTCGGGAAATTTTACGAGTTTGGGGAATTCCGACTCATAGTCTTCAACGGACATATTTTCCTGTTTCATTGTCATAAATTCGTCTTCCTTCTTATAGCTGACCGCAGGAGAAAGATATTGTTCCAGAAAGATGTGCATAAACATAGCCCATGTAATCTTTCTGTCTCTAGCCCTAGCGTGCAGTTCTGACTTCTTAGCCTCCCACCAGTCATATGTCCGCAACCGGAGTTGTAGGGTGGCACATGCCACTTTTTTGCTGCTAGGAACTCCGATAAAAGAAAAACAAACATTCCATTTTCTTGATTCAATCCATCACCTTATCTGGCGACGTTCTGCCCTCAAACTCTGGTGGTTTAGCACTCAAAAAATTCGATGGCTCAAATGGTTTCTTGCGAGCTTGCTGCGGCTCATCAGCATGCACGGGCCCAATCTCGGGGGTTCTAGTTGTATTATTTGATGTGGTGGTATCATGATTGGCCGCAAGCGAAGCTACTATCTGGGTCAAGGCATCTAGCTGCCTTTGCTGGGACATGCTACAATCCTCAGCTTATTTTCTCTGAATTTCTATTAGGGCCAAAATACGTTCCACCGGGTCGGTCGAGCCCGATGGTCGAGGAGATCCTCACTACCTACTTTTGCCATTCATCTACAAAAGAGTGTAACTTTTGTCACTCTCATAAAATATTATGGACTTATTGTATGGGACATTGGTTTTTATAACTCAAAATCGGGACCATTGAAAACCATCAAAGTACTTTATATATACTTTTCAAAAATGATATTTAAAAGAGGCCAAGGACGTAAAGCTATGCTCTGAGACCATTTTATCATGCCCCCATCCTGATAGGGCCGTTCATCCTCGCTTTAATCCCTGCAGGATCGTTCGTCCTTGCTAATGTGTGATGCCGTGCAAGCCTAAGTTGCGCTTGTACAAGGCCAGTATCTACACAATACAACTAGACAAGACAAAACATAACACAATCAGAACATATAATTGCAGAAAATCAAATTTGACACAGATATTTGAAATTGCAACACTTCTTTTTATTTATAACTTGTTAGGAATACAAGTACATTGCTTAGCGACTCAAAATCCTATAGCTTGGCTTATACATTTCTCTTTGAAACTCTTTTTAAAATAGCCACAATGCCCATACATCATATCCCTTTATTACATGTCACTTCCCGTTCCCAGAATACGTATTTTTAATACATGTACTGCTTTAATATATTTATTAATATTTATCATGTATTGTTCTGTAATTAAACCCCTTTAATTTCATGTTAATTAATTTCCTGCAATTTTATTTCTGTATTTTATTTCCTGCTTTTATACTCTGCTTTAGCTTTGCTTTGGGTTCGGCTTGGATTGGTTTAAGTTGTTGGTTCATCATGAATCGAAACAAACCCCCACCTACCACCACCCCTTCATTTAAAGCCCATCCCCTTTCTCTCTCTTCATTACTTCACCATTACTCTCTTCATCACTTCTTCCTCATAAACTCTTTCCTACCTACTCAGCCGCCAAGGCAAGTGCCAACTTGCTTCATGATGGAATCCAAGTTTTATTGTTCCATCATCTTCCTTATTTGATTCTAAGTCTCTTTAGTACTTGGCAATTTCGATTTCCATGGCTCATTTATTGTAGATCTAAGTTTAATGCATATTCGGATTTCTTAAGTTTGGATCTAGTAGCTTTGTTATTTGTCAAGTTTTGATGGTTTCATGTTGTAGAGAGTTTCGTCCTACCTAATTTTGACCTATGGAAGTCCAGATTTGGGCTTGGAATGAAGGATTTATGGAGCTTGGAAGCAATGGCTTCCCATGGTTCTCGGAAAAGTGGAGAAGAAGAACAGTGTTTGACCGCATGAGTTTTCATGCGGCAAGTCTTCGTTAGCCCCATGGGCTTAGTTAGCCGCATGGGCTTAGTTAGCCGCATGGGCTTAGATAGCCGCATGGGCTTAGTCAGCCGCATGAGACTTATCTGCCGCATGAGTTTTAGCTAGCCGCATATGCATTCAATCCCACAGCCGCATGGCACTGATCATTCTCGGCCGCATGGCGCTGCATGACTTCTCAGTCGCACATAGGCTTGTACCTATTCCGCCGTATGGAATTTTCTTTGGCCGCAGGGGCGCAAGTCATCCGTAGCCGCATGAGATATTTCTCAGCCGCATGGGCGCGCGTTGCTTGCAGCCGCATGAATTCGAAACCCGAGCCGCATGAGGCCAGTCATCCGCAACCGCATGAACTCCCATTGTATTTTAGCCGCATAAAGCTTATTTGCATCCAGACGCATAGGCTTGTTCTTTGAGCCTCATATGAATTGTTATTCCCAGACCGCATAGATAGAGCCCGACTTGCCTAGCCGCATAAATAGACATCTGCCTATGGCTGCCCATAATGCCCTTTTGGCTGATTCTGTCTCGAGTTGGCATTAATTAAACATAAATTGTTATTTTGGCATTAATTAACATTGATTGTTACCTTGGAATTCATTAACATTAATTACCATTTATTGACAGGGATTGTTATCTTGATTTAGTAAATTGATCATGCGTTCCTAATTGGAACTCAGAGGCTGGCTAGTCGTCTTATTGAATGAATGAGACACGTTCGTATTATGGACTATTGTAATCGACTGGCTGATCACAAATATTGACATACAGATACATACAGGTTTCAGTTTATTTATTTATTTTATAAAAGTAGCATGTGTACTTTATGGTCAAGACATAATTACTCTGTGGGTGGTTTTGATTGTTGTATTACGCTATGTAGGATCTACAACCTAACCGCACGGGTATCGTTGTAGAAGTGCATATCGTACCCCGTACGAAAGTACTCATTTGAATGACCATGATCCACGGCATGGGATTTCGCTTAACATAGAGGCTATTAAGTTAAATAAAATAATAATTACATGGAGAGAACGGATTCCCGAGTTCTTATATGGCAGCCCACTTCAGGACTATTAAGTGCCCGACAGGCCGGCTAGTTCCCACAGATACTACAAATCTGTCACACGGGCAGGAAGCGGTATCTGCTCATATTATTTAAATGTACATGGTATACTAATGACGGGCGTCCTGATGGGACTCGTCTAAATACCTGATTGGCGCAATTGATTGACTGGATAGACTAGCCTTGCTTGCACATAGTAAGAACTGAGGAATCCTTATTGCATAATTCCAGGATAACTTGGAACTCACAATAGCAAGCCGTAGTAGTTGCATGGCCGCTTAAGTTGACTTGTTTGCGTGCTATACCTACTCTGTTAACTAACTGAGATGATCGAAATGTCAGGACATGACGGGTCAACTTCTGTCCTTGTTTGGTTGGGAAGTTGGTTCGAAGTGACGTGATGTGATAAGAATCCCAGTAGCCAGCAGAGATCTATTTATAATATTTCCTATTACTGGTTTTATTCCTCATATCGTGCTTCCTTGCGGTACTTGCTATTAGAGGTCTAACCTCTCTGGTTTTGCATGGCCAGATTTAGAGCCAGTTCCCGAGGATCCAGCTTACTTCTACCCCCAAGATGGTCAATACTAGAGGGATGATCGCAGGAGGACTCGAGTGGGTTTCTTACTTCCCCGCTTGTTTTGTTACTTACTTTATACTTTGTCGTTTGGCACCGACATGTTAGTCGGATTGTCTTGTACTTATTTTTGCATAATTGTAACAAAAGTCAGGCTGCAGCTGATAAACAATTGTGTATACTTTGCTACATCATCTGGCGATGTTTTGTAAAGCCAGATATCAAGAACATTTTGACTGAGCGTTCGGGACGCCTTACTGCTTATTCTGACATGTTCTCTATTTCTGTTTCTTGTTTGAATGATTGAGACAATAGATGTGAAGTGACCATAGGGAGACTTTCATGTAGTATGCACCCCCTCGTCTTGTTAGACAGCATTGATCATATTATACGGTATTCATCTACCCGTAATACGTAGCTGGCTTAATCATTCCCCCGCTCTCCAGTATTCTGGTTCTGGGGCGTGACATTACATAGACTAAAAAGTAAAGACATCTTCAAAAGAAAACTTGCTAACTGGACTTGAAAGGAAAACAACTTTGAGGTGATCAAACAAGATCCATTGGGCTGGACGAGCTTTAGCGCCTCAAAAAAGTCCTCATGTCTCGTGGTATCTGAAATAGTGCCCACAACGTGGGTCAGTACGCAACATGTACTGGCGAACGACTATTGGTGAAACTCACATAAATCTGCACTAAGTAGACAGTAGAGCTAGCATTCATTATTGAAGTACATGTAGGCAACTCTAGAGGGGGGTGAATAGAGTATGTGTCGATAATACCCAATTAAAAATTTAACTCTATTCAAGTCCACCCAACAGAAATAATAATCAGAGTATAAGTGCGGAATGTAAATAGAGATCAGAGAAGCATACGCAGACACAACAGTTTTTAACCTGGTTTTTCTCGTGGTGGACTAGTCCAAGCCTGAGAACTCTAGCTCAGAATTGAAATCCACTATTTGTGAAATTAGCGTACAACCACGTGCCTTTACTCAGAAGAGTACACCAACTTCTTACAGATTCACGGATAGCAAAATTTGGAATTGTCCAAGTGACTTCTTTTAAAACTCTGGCACACAAACTTCTAGTTGACTCGCACTGAACACCTTGGGGGCTTGGAAAGTTTTGTGGCTAATTAGATGAGAAGAATAAGCTCTAGAATGTATAGGCAATAGGAGAAGAGAAGATGAGCAGATTGGATGATTGAAAATGAGAGAAATCAAGGCCTATATATACTAGTCCAGAGAGGCAGAGTTCGGCCAGAACTCTGTCCCAAAATTTCAAATACTTAGCCGTTGGACAACTTGCAGCCAGAATGCCCTAAAAATTAGCTCATAATTTTATGGGGGTAGAGTTCAGTCTGAACTCTGTCTCCTAGGGGACAGAAAGTTCAAATGGACTATGTGGGCTAGGCAAGTTTTGGAGATACGCAGTACGACTCAACTTACAATAGCCTAGACTCAATAAAAAGTAAAAATACTGACTCAGAGTACAAGTAACAGCTGCACTGTCGAAGCAATTGTCGATGATGTCTGTCTTGAACTGATATGTGATGACATTCTATTTTGGATCTTGATGGAGCTTTATGTGTCAAGTTGGATTATAACAAATATTGTCTTGTTAATTATCAAGATTAGGTTGACTGCGATCCAGTTTGGATCAACAATCTCTTCCATTTTAATAATTGACAAAAACACGATATTTGTATATTACAACATTCATACCTGGACACATGGAATAAAGACAATAGCTCCCCCGTAGATGAACATGTCGACTCCTCCGTAAATAGATATGTCCTGAGACAAGTTCTAATCCAAGCAAGCACAACATAATATATATAGAAGCTCAAAGCACATATCAAGTATTCTCAAAGCAAATATCAAGTATTCTCCCCCTTTGTCATTTAGCAAAATGAAATAAGCTCCCCCATAAAAGTAGACAAAGTGAATACATGCAATCACACAACTGGGAACCATAACTGTAGAGAGAGAAATTACTAGCAATTTTATACCTCAATACTAAACCAAAGTGCATAGTTTTGAAAGAAATACAATGCATGAAGGAAATATAAATACTACAACTCAAAGTTTTAAAACTACTATATAAAGCAAAATGAAACTACAGCCTAACATCAGCAGCATCAGCAAGTAATAAACCATGACCAGCATGGAGCACGGGATGGACCAGCAGAGTCTGAAGGGTTACTAGCAAAGCGAAGAGGGTCAACAAATACCGCGTTCGGGTCCAGATACCGCCTGACCCATGTGTCGTCAATACGGTAACCTTCGAGAAGGGTCCCGTACCATAGGGAACGACATAGTATGATGGGTGGCTAGGGTGTACTGGAGGTCGTGCAGCGAGTTGCTGATAGCACTCATCTGAAGGGTGGTGTGGTAGTCCAACTGGGTCCAGCGGTCGTCTTCCAAACGGAAGCGATCGCACAACATTGCCTGGATGGAGTCAAGAGTAGCAGGAGGCTTGGGCTCAGGAGCATTAGGAGCATCAGAGTCAGAGGATGCAGCAGCAGCAATAGTCCTATGTGCCTTGGACATAGAGGCAGGAGCAGGTAGGAACCGACATTCATCAAGAGGGATGTTGAAGGCACGAAAAATCTTTGAAAGGTACATGGCATAAACCAAGGATTTTTGTTTCGATCTCGCACGAATCATCCAGTCCATCATGCGAGGGAAGTTAAACGGAAAACAGAAGTGCAGATGATAGAGAGCCGAGATCTCAAAATAAGTTACTTCATCGGTGGATCCCACTTTGGACAAGATCGAGGAAAAGATGATCCGATGGAGTTCATAAAAATAGTTATTGAGATATTTGGCTCGAAGCTTGTGAGGATGTGTGTTAGGAGAACACAACGCATCCTTAAAACCCTCAAGAGTGGTATCACCGAAAAATTGGAACTGTCGGGCATCAACAAGTTTTTTCCAAGTGTTGGGTTCCGGGAGTTCAAGGTAATCGGCAAGTTCGAAATCGTCAAAAGATATGTCAATGCCGGCGACACGAGAATAGATTCTCATGTTGCTATGAGTTAAATTATAGTAAAACATCTGTATGGCATTTAGATAGACAAGAGATGAAGTTGTGACGGGTTCATCTAGGCATAAATCGTGAAAAAGGGCGTCATATGCCGAGAAAATTATGATGTTTATCGGATAGCCCAGGAACACACTGCGTGAGCGGAAGTCCACTTATTGGATGCATCCAATGAGACAAAAAGTTGCTTATTGTAGGTGTTAGGATTTGGTAGAGGTGGTGGATTGAACAAGGGATGAATAGGAGGAGGAGGGGGAGGGTTAGATGAAGATGCTCCCTCACTTCTCATCATCTTTCCTCTACCAAATAATTTTGGAGCCATTGATAATGAAAAGATGAATTTGAAAGAGGTGAAAAAAAAAGAGTTATACCTCACAAAAGTAGTTGGAGATGGAAGAGATCCACCAAAAACCCTTAAATCTTGAGTTTGGGGAGAGATAGCCCTAAGATTTGAGTTTTCTAGGTTTAGGGTTTGAGGAGAAAGGGTTTAGAGGGAGGTAGAAGAAGAGAAAAGTGTTGAGAGAGATAGAGAGAGAGAGTTCGGGTATATGAGGATTAGGGCCAGCAGGTCGGGTCAAATCGTGGCCACTAGATAAAAAATTGGATGTCTAGGAGCAATTGGGGGGTCTGGAAGCAGGTACACAGTGTTCGGCCCGAACTCTGTGTAGGGCAGAGTTCGGCCCGAGTTCTGTGGGTCTGGCTCCAGAACACATAAAAGGTTTAGAAAAAAGTTTTTCATAGAAAAATTCTTAAATTTGAAATATTGAATGTTACAAGCCATAAAATAGTGTAGCCATATAATAAATATTGTTAAAACGATGATCATCACAGTGAAACTACTTTAGGTTAGCTTTAGGGGCCGGATCCCAGCTAGCGGTAGTCCGAAGACTAGTGCACCGTGTCGCTTAGATTTTTATGCCTTATTGTCAGAAGGACCCTTTCTGCTTGTATCCAAAGCAATGTTACCATAAATGATGTACGTTGTAACCGTTATTTATGCAGGTATAACTTATTGTATGACAGTTTCATCCAAAATTCCTAACTCTCAACGAAGAAAATTGAAGCGTTCTTCGGCTAGTGGTTTTGTAAAGAAATCTGCTAGATGATGTTCAGTGTCAATGAATTCTAAGTTAATAGTGTTGTGCTGTTGATGATCACGCAATAAATGATAGCTAATCTCTATATGATTTTTGCGTGAGTGACATACTGGGTTCTTGATCAAATTTATTGCACTAGTGTTATCTCAGAAACTAGGTATGTGCTTGAATAATAAGTTATAGTCTTCAAGAGTTTGCTTCATCTACAGAATCTGTGCACAACAACGACCAGCTACGATGTACTCAACTTCTGTTGTATATAGTGCGTCAAAATTCTAGTTCTTGCTAAACTATGAGACTAAAGCATTTTCTAACAAATGACACGTGCCGCTGGTACTTTTATGGTCGACTTTGCATCCCGCAAAATCAGCATCGAAATATCCGATTAAGTCAAAGGAAGTAGTTTTGGGATACCACAAGCCTACTGTAATCGTTCCTTTAAGATATCTAAAGATATGCTTAACAACGGTCATATGTGATTCTTTAGGATTAGCTTGATATCTAGCACATAAGCAAACGCTAAACATAATATCGGGACGACTAGCAGTTAAATACAATAGACTACCAATTATACCCCTATACTTACGTTGATCGACCGGTTTGCCACTTTCATCAGGTTCCAGCTTTGTTGTAGCAGCCATAGGAGTGCTGATAGGTTTGATGTTGTCAAGCTCAAACTTTTTCAGCATGTCCTTTGTATACTTCGACTGACTAATGAAGACGCCTTGCAAGTATTGTTTGATTTACAGTCCAAGGAAGTAGTTGAGCTCCCCCATCATGCTCATCTCAAACTCGTTCTGCATACACTTGGCAAAATCTTTTCATAAATCCTTATTAGTAGACCCAAATATGATATCAACTACATAGATTTGTACTAACAAAACAGTATCGTCAAGGGATTTTATGAAAAGTGTAGTATCAATTTTCCCTTTTGAAAAACCTTTATCAAGTAAGAAAATACTAAGGCGTTCATACCAAGCTCGAGGAGCTTGTTTGAGGCCATAAAGAGCTTTCTTAAGTTTAAAAACATGGTCAAAAAATTTATGATTTTCAAAACCAGGGGGTTGCTTGACAAAAACCTCTTCTTTAATAAAACCATTTAGAAAAGCACTTTTTACATCCATTTGAAAAAGTTAAAAGTTTTGGAAATTTATAAAGGCGCTAAGTATCCGAATAGATTCAAGTCGTGCAACAGGAGCATATGTCTTATCTAGTCGATACCCTCCTCTTGGTTGTATCCTTGAGCTACGAGACGAGCCTTGTTGCGAGTGACGGAACCGTCCTTATTAACTTTGTTACAAAAAACCCATTTGGTACCAATAATTGAATGATCAGCAGGTCTAGGAACAAGTTCCCAAAACCGATTTCGTTCGAACTGGTTGAGTTCTTCTTGCATTGCAGATATCCAAAATTCATTGTTAAAAGCTTCTAAAATATTTTTAGGTTCAATTTGAAAAATAAAAGCTATGCTAGCAATAGAATCTTTTAAAGAAGATCAAGTAGTTACCCCTTTCGATACCTCACCTATTACCAAGCTTTCTGGATGTGAAGGTTTGAATTGGAACTTCTTTGGTAAGCTCTCCAGAGAACTGGTTTCGGGTTGTATATCCACAGGAGTGAAAGTTGATGGTTCATTATTATTGGGAATGATAGCTGTACTATTATCCTCATCAAAAGTTATGTTAGTAGACTCTTCAACAATCATGGAGCGTCTGTTGAACACTCTATATCCCTTACTCTTGGCAGCAAAACCAAGAAGAATACCTTTGTCAGCTTTGGTATCAAACTTGCCTAAGTTGTCTTTGGTATTCAGGATAAAGCAGCGACAACCAAACACTCGAAAGTAAGAAACATTTGGAGTTCGACCAAACCAAAGCTCATAGGGTGTTTTCTTCGAAATAGGTTGAATCAAAACCCTATTCAAAACATGGCACGCTGTGCTGACAGCTTCTGCCTAAAATATTTTAGAAGAGAAAATTGATTCAGCATGACTCTAGCAATATCGCCAAGAGTCCTATTCTTTCACTCCACAACACCATTTTGTTGAGGAGTTCTAGGACAAGAAAACTCATGAATAACAAAATTTAAATCACAAAACTTTTTAAAATTAGAATTTTTGAATTTGCTACCATGATCACTTCGGATACGAGTAATCATGTAGCCTTTTTCGTTCTGGACCTTTTTTGCAAAAACTTTGAAAACTGAAATGGTATCACTTTTATTTGCAAGAAAGAAAACCCAAGTAAATCTTGAAAAATCATCAATAACAACGAAAGCATAGAGTTTTCCGCCAAGACTGGCTACTCTACTAGGACCAAATAAATCCATATGGAGTAATTGTAAAGGTCGAGTGGTACTTACAGTGTTAATGGATTTAAAAAAAGATTTGGTAGCCTTATTTATTTTACATTCGGCACATATCGTGTCCTTTTTGAATGTGATTTCAGGTAATCCTTTTACTAGCTTCTTGGTAGATAGTCTCGATATGGTATCCATGTTAGTATGACCAAGATGCTGATGCCATAATAGTCTTTCATCTTTGTAGGCATAAAGGCATCTACCTGTACTATTATTATCTCTAGATAGATAGAATATATATATATTATCTTCTCTTATCCCTTCGAAAGCGATGTCTCCAGATGATCTATCATAGATAAAGCATTTAGTTTTACCAAAGTTAATATCATATCCGTGATCAGCATGATGACTAATGCTGAGCAGGTTATGCTTTAGCTCGGTCACTAAACAGACATCCTTAATAACGGGAGAAGGAGGATAACCAATTGTACCATTATTTATGATATAGCCTTTCGGATTGTTGCCGAAGGATACATATCCTTCCCTTTTCATCGATAGTGTTGCGAATAGATTAGTATCTCCAGTCATTTGTTACGAGCACCCACTATCGAGAATCCATTTGCTTCTATTTTGAGAAGGAAGGTCCACCTACAACACGAGTAGATGTGACCTTTGGTACCCAGATTCTTGTGGGTCCTGAAAAGTTAGTCTTCGGTACCCATGCATATAGATTAATATCCACTAGTTTTCTAATTCTACACTGTGGTGATATGTGTCCATGTAAACCATGGTAAGTACATGTAGCATACATATTGGTATTGGATGCAGGATGATAGTGATGTCTATATGCGGGTGTAGGATGATGATAACTACGTGTAACAGCAGGATAATTGTAGTGACTGTGTACAGCAGCAGGATGATGATATAATTTACGTATAGGAGTTCTATATGCTGCGTGGGAGTAGGTGTACATAAAGTCATGTTTTTATATTTTATGTGGATGAGTGTACTTGTAATGACGTGCGCTCTTGTGTTAAGCATCTGGTGTTTAGTATAAGTGTTGTGATTATGAGACTGAGTTTGAGGTTGAATAACCTGTTTACCAAGTCTAATCTCTAATTTTTTAGAGGCGGCATGCAACTCATCACATTTAGCAGTAAGACTATTTATTCTACCAGTAGCAATCTTGTACTTGTTTTTCTCTTCAGCAAGTTCTTTATTTAAAGCACTGATATCATGTGTTTGCTTCTCAATAAGAGATTCAACATCGTGTAAGCTTAACTTAAGCTTAGATACCTCCTCAGTATTTTTTGTGGGTGTAGTGTTTCTAACATTTTCTAATAAGCATGAAAGTCTATGGATCTCAGCTTCATGAGCCATGATTTTATCCTTAGCATGTTTATATTTGTTAATAACCTTTTTGTGGTCTTCAAGTAGATCACTAAAGGCATCACCTAGTTCATCAAAAGAAAAGTTGTCAAGAGAATCATTTACCTTATCTGAAGTTGCCATTAGGCATACGTTTGTCGTATCTTGCGGAGAGTCCTCTTCTTCGTCTGAATCACTGGCCTCGCTTTCATTTCAGATGTTAGTGTTGGCATACTTCCTTGAGGTTGGCTTCTTGTATGGCTTTTTGTATCTGCTTCCTTTCTTTGCTATAGGACAATCTTTTCTGACGTGTCCCGTCTTCTTGCATCCGAAGCAGGTGGGTTCTTTCTCATCGTCTTTTTGTTTCTTCTTCCTTCGATTGAAGCGTAGGAATTTCTTGAAATTTTGAACCATGAGTGCTTGATCGTCACCTTCGGAATCGTCGTCATCTGTTTCCTCTGAAATGGTTCTTCGACGATGAGCTCTTAAGGCAATTACTTTTTCTTTTGGAGCAGTTTCTTAAAAATCTTTGAGGTCAAGCTCATACGTCATCAGCTTGCCCATCAGAGTTTCTAGTGACATAGCCGTATGATCATTTCCTTCGATAATCGTCGTGACCTTGGGGTTCCAAATCTTCGGCAATCCTCTTAGCATACTGCGTATCTTCTCATGGTTGGAATATACTTTGCCAAGGGAAGATACAGGGTAGACGATGTCCAAGAATCTGGTGAACATCTGAGGAATCGTCTCATTTGGCTTCATTTTGAATGCCTCGTATTCTTGTGTCAGACGGCTGATCTTTGATTCTTTAACCTGTGTGGTTCCTTCCTGAGTCACCTCCAGAAGCCTCCATACTTTGTGTGAGGTGGAGCATGTAGAGACCATGTTGAATTCATTCATGTCTTTGCACAGAAGAGAGCATTAATAGCCCTAGCATCTAGACTTGCCTATTTTTTTCCTGGTCGAAATATTTGTCGTAGGGTTTTTCAATAAGAGTCCCTCGACAGCTATTTTTGCAGGCTTTTTGTAACCATCAGTGACAATGGTCCACAGATCAAAGTCTAGAGACTTAAGATAAAAACTCATCCTAGTTTTCCAATAGGTGTAGTTAGTTCCGTCAAATAGGGGTGGCCTATTTGTGGACTGTCCCTCACCATAGTTGGAAAAGGTAGGTTGTGTGGTTGCCATGGATCAGCTCTAGGATGTTAATCCAATATAAGAGAACAGAGCTCTGATACCAATTAAAGTATGTGTAGGCAACTCTAGAGAGGTGGTGAATAGAGTATGTGTCGATAATACCCAATTAAAAATTTAACTCTATTCAAGTCCACCCAACAGAAATAATAATTAGAGTATAAGTACAGAATATAAATAGAGATTAGAGAAGCATACGCAGACACATCAGTTTTTAACCTGGTTTCCCTCGTGGAGGACTAGTCCAGGCCTAAAAACTCTAGCTCAGGATTGAAATCTACTATTTGTGAAATAGCGTACAACCACGTGCCTTTACTCAGAAGAGCACGCCAACTTCTTACAGATTTGCGGATGGCGAAACTTGGAATTGTCCAAGTGACTTCTTTTGAAACTCTTGCACACAAACTTCTAGTTGACTCACACTGAGCAACTTAGGGGCTTGGAAAGTTTGTGGCTACTTAGATGAGAAGAATAAGCTCTAGAATGTATAGGCTATAGGAGAAGAGAAGATGAGAAGATTGGATGATTCAAAATTAGAGAAATCAAGGCCTATATATACTAGTCCAAATAGGTAGAGTTCGGCCAGAACTCTGTCCCAAAATTTCATATATTTAGTTGTTGGACAACTAGCAGCCAGCAAGCCCTAAAAATTAGCTCCTAATTTTAAGGAGGCAGAGTTTGGCCCAAACTCTGTGTGGGGCAGAGTTCGGCCCGAACTCTGTCTCCTTGGGGACAAAAAGTTCAAATGGGCTATGTGGGCTTGGCAAGTTTTGGAGTTTGTTTGGTAAAGCTTTGGGTATTAAGTCGAGGTTAAGATACTCAGTGCAACTCAACTTACAATAGCCTAGACTCAATAAAAAGTAAAAATACAGACTCAGAGTACAAGTAACAACATCACTGTTGAAGCAATCATCGATGATGTCTGTCTTGAACTGATATGTGATGACATTCTATTTTGGAGCTTGATGGAGCTTGATGTGTCAAGTTGGATTATAACAGATATCGTCTTGTTAATTATCAAGATTAGGTTGACTGCGACCCAGTTTGGGTCAACTATCTCCCATATTTTGATAATTGACAAAAATACGATATTTGTATGTCGCAACATTCATACATGGACACATGGAATAAAGATAATAGCTCTCCCGTAGATGAACATGTCGGCTCCCCCGTAAATAGATATATCCTGAGACAAGTTCTAATCTAAGCAAGCACAACATAATATATATAGAAGCTCAAAGCACATATCAAGTATTCCCAAAGCAAATATCAAGTATTCTCCCCCTTTGTCATTTAGCAAAATAAAATAATGGCTCTCCCATAAAAGTAGACAAAGTGAATACATGCAATCACACAACTGGGAACCATAACCATAGATAAAGAAATTACTAGCAGTTTTATACCTCAATACTAAACCAAAGTCTATAGTTTTGAAAGAAATACAATGCATGAAGAAAATATAAATACTACAACTCAAAGTTTTAAAACTACTACATAAAGCAAAAAGAAACTACAGCCTAACATCAACAGCATCATCAAGTAATAAACCACGACCATCATGGAGCACGGGATGGACCAGCAGAGTCTGAAGGGTTGCTGGCAGAGCAACGAGGGTCAACAAATACCGCATCCGGGTCCAGATACCGTCTGATCCATGTGTCGTCAATATGGTAACCTTCACGAGAAGGGTCCCATACCATAGAGAACAACATAGTAGGATGGGTGGCTAGGGTGTATTGGAGGTCGTACAACGAGTTGCTGATAGCACTCATCTGAAGGGTGGTGCGGTAGTCCAACTGGGTCCAGCAGTCGTCTTTCAAACGGAAGCGATCGTGCAACATCATCTGGATAGAGTCAAGAGTAGCAGGAGGCTCGGGCTCAGGAGCATCAGAAGCATCAGAGTCAGAGGATGCAGCAGCAGTAATAGTCCTATATGCCTTGGACAGTGAGGTAGGAGCAGGTAGGAACTGACAGTCATCAAGAGGGATGTTGAAGGCACGAAAAATCTTTGGAAGGTACATGGCATAAACTAAGGATTTTAGTTTCGATCTCGCACGAATCATCCAGTCCATCATCGTGCGAGAGAAGTTGAATGGAAGACAGAAGTGCAGATGATAAAGAGCCGAGATCTCAAGATAAGTTACTTCATCGGTGGATCTCGCTTTGGACAAGATCGAAGAAAAGATGATCTGATAGAGTTCATAAAAATAGTTGTTGAGATATTTGGCTCGAAGCTTGCGAGGACGTGTGTTAGGAGAACACAACGCATCCTTGAAAACCTCAAGAGTGGTATCACCGAAAAATTGGAACTGTAGGGCATCACCAAGTTTTTTTTCCAAGTATTGGGTTCCGAGAGTTCAAGGTAATTGACAAGTTCAAAATCGTCAAAAGATATGTCAATGTCGGCGACACGGAAATAAATTCTCATATCGTCATGAGTTAACTTACAGTAAAACATCTGTATGACATTGAGATAGACAAGAGATGAAGTTGTTTCGAGTTCATCCAGTCATAAATCGTAAAAAAGGGCATCATATGCCGAGAAAATTGTGAAGTTTAACGGACGGCCCGGGAACACACTACGTGAGCGAAAGTCCATATACCACTCATTGGATGCATCCAATGAGACAAAAAGTTGCTCATTGTAGGTGTTGGGATTTGGTGGAGGTGGTGGATTAAACAAGGGATGAATAGGAGGAGGAGGAGGAAGAGGAGGAGGGTTAGATGAAGATGCTCCCTCACTTCTCATCTTCTTTCCTCTACCAAATAATTTTGGAGCCATTGATAATAAAAAGATGAATTTGAAAAAGATGAAAAAAGGAGTTATACCTCACAAAAGTAGTTAGAGATGGAAGAGATCCATCAAAAACTCTTAAATCATGAGTTTGGGGAGAGATAACCCTAAGATTTGAGTTTTCTAGGGTTAGAATTTATGGAGAAAGGGTTTAGAGGGAGGTAGAAGAAGAGAAAAGTGATGAGAGAGAGAGAGAGAGAGAGAGAGAGAGAGTTCGGATATATGAGGATTAGGGCCAGCAGGTCGGGTTAAATCGTGGTCGTTAGATAAAAAATTGGATGGCCAGGAACAACTGGGGGTTCTGGAAGCAGGCACACAGAGTTCGGCCCGAACTCTGTGTAGGGCAAAGTTCGGCCCAAGTTTTGTGGGTCTGGCTCCAGAACACAGAAAAGGTTTAAAAAAAGTTTTTGATAGAAAAATTCTTGAATTTGAAATATTGAATGTTATAAGCCATAAAAATAGTATAGCCATATAATAAATATGGTTAAAACGATGATCATCACAGTGAAACTGCCTTAGGTTAGCTGTAGAGGCCGGATCCCAGCTAGCGGTAGTCCGAAGACTAGTGCACCGTGTCGCTTAGGCTTTTACGCCTTGTTGTCAGAAGGGCCCTTTCGGCTTGTACCCAAAGCAATGTTACCATGAATGATGTACGTTATAACCGTTATTTATGCATGTACAACTTATTGTATGACAGTTTCATCCAAAATTCCTAACTTTTGATGAAAAAAATTGAAGCACTCTTCGGCTAGTGGTTTTGTAAAGAAATCTGCTAGCTGTTGTTCAGTGTCAATGAATTCTAAGTTAATAGTATCGTGCTGTTAATGATCACGCAAGAAATGATGTCTAATCTCTATATGCTTTGTGCGTGAGTGACATACTGGGTTCTTGGTCAAATTTCTTGCACTAGTGTTATCACAGAAACTAGGTATGTGCTTGAATAATAATTTATAGTCTTCAAGAGTTTGCTTCATCCATAAAATCTGTGCACAACAACGACCAGCTGCGATGCACTTAGCTTCTGTTGTGGATAGTGCGATGAAATTCTGCTTCTTGCTAAATTATGAGACTAAAGCCTTTTCTAACAAATGACACGTGCCACTGGTACTCTTACGGTCGACTTTGCATCCCGCAAAATCAGCATCGAAAAATTCGATTAAATGATTCGGAATGAAAGTGAAATGCGATGAAAGCGAACAATGAAAACCAATCATCGAAAATCAACACAAAAATACGTTCATCAAAATCAAGCAGCGAAAGCAAACATCCAACGAAAACTATTGGACTCATTTCAATAGAAGCCTATCCATCAGTTGGAAACGTTCATAACATTCCGTCCGTTATCCAACGATACCGACAAAGGTTTCTCCAAATATCAGTCAAGACTAATTTAGCAAGCCGTAGGTATTACATAGTGGATCGCAAGGAGCGGGGTACTACACATTGGAGGCACATAAGTGTCACGACCAGCACCCTGATTAGGGGTACGAGAAGCGGGTACATCCAGCCTACGCCACAGAATCGGCGGTAGAACGCTGTATAGGTCTCCTAGAAAATATAGTATCTAGACACAATATATAAAGACCTGTCATCTCCGTACGGAGGTATATAATCTCAACTCAATCACAAGACAACTAGGAAAGATAGACACGAATATCAGATAGATATGGTGAATATAGAATACGAAAATAAAAGTAAGGTCACAACCAGAATGAGTCGAAGACATAACATAAGATCCCGAATAACATATGTATCAAAAGTCTAACATAAGCTGGATCGCAGTCCAGACAAAGCTAGCTAATAGATCTAGAGAGGTGTACTGTCGTCCACTGGCTCCGAGGGTGTCAACTGGTCGCAGTCTATGTCCTGACCATACCCATAGTGGGTAGAATAGTCCGCATCTATGTCATCTGGATATATCATAACGGTATCCTGTCAGGAAAATGAACGAGTACAACGCTGGCAACAAATTCTATAGTAATGACAAATGCTCTAACAGTCAATCATAACAGAGTACAAGATGAATATATCAAGATGTAAGTTTAACATGATATGTAAATTGGAAATCATATCAAGGTGAATCATACAGAAAAAGTAAGCTGAACTGTAATATGTAACTGATGTAATAAATATAAAATGTGCCTCGAATATTATAGCATATTGTGATCGGTAAGGGTCAAGATCAGGCTTCCAGCTGACCGGCTACAAGTACGTGGACTCGGCCCGGCCAGGATGGTAAGCTATGGAGCAAGTAGTAGCACAGGTCAGGCTATACCCATCGTGAGGCGAGGGTATAGCTATGATACAACTAGTAACTCAAGATGGGCATTGATCATACTATCTATAAAATTCCCCATTTTCCCGAATAGTATACGGATCCGGACATAGCACGTCATGGCGCAGGATTCCCTAAGAGGGGAGCAAGTCCTCTTCAGGAATCAGTGTCAATACAAGTATAAGAATCAAGGCCAAACAAGTACCAGTATCCCAAGAAATCCAGGAATAACATCTCATGACAGGAATCCGACAATACTAGTCCGTGCACCAATGTGTCGAGAATCAAGTAAACACTATAACTGAGCTGGTAGAGAAGATATCAAGACAAGTAACTACTATCAGAGAATATACCCGCCTGCTGTCCTAAGCTGTAGGGTATATCAATGCTCAGAGTGGTAATCAGAGACCTAAAGATGAGATATTGCATGTTAATTTGGGTTTAACAAAGTTATGAATGATTTCTAATGTATGATATGAAATCTAGGTCAAACTAGGTCACACTGAGTCACACTAAGTCATATCAAGTCAATCTAAGTCAAACTAAGTCATGTCAAGTCAATCTAAGTCAAACTAAGTCAACTCTAGGTCATACTAGTCATAGCAAGTCAAAATAAGTCAAACGGGGTCAAGAGTTGACTTACAGTTGACTTTTAGTCAACTGGTTAACTTTGGTCAACTCTAGGTCAACCCTAGGTCAAACTGGTCAAATGTTGACTAACAGTTTACTTTTGGTCAACTGGTCAACTCTAGTTTGGATTCGGACCATTTTAGACAAAGGGTTGACTCGTTGTTGACTTTTGGATAAAAAGTCAACTCTGGGTCAACCGAGTCAAAATTGGTTCAAATATGACATTTGTAGGGTGTACCTATCAAGACACCTAAGTTTCAAGTTAAACCGACAACCCGTATCCCGTATCTTGAATTTACCCATTTATCCTTTATATATTATTTACCCTTTACCACTCTAACACTAAAGCCAAGTGGCTTTCCCTTAGGAGTTTTACGCCCGGCTTCCTAGGGTAGTAGGATACTAACATTACCTACCAAGTTTTCTAGGTAAGGTGGACATCCAGCAGTCCATCTTACGACTCATGTTGTTCAACTACCCATTACCTTGAGTATCGTAAGATACTCAATGGTATCATAAGATACCATTCTCCCCACCTCAAACACAACCCCGATTCTAACTTAGGAGTCTACCCACAAACTCTATTTCATATTAGCTAAGTCCTATTTCAATTTGGATACGTTTTGACACTCGTATCTCAATATTCCCCTTTCACTCACCCTCACACAAACACTCACTCACTCTCACAAAACTCACTCACACACATACACATAGGACTATTTTGGGGGGGTTATTTAGAGGGTTATATGGGTATTAATATAGGGTATATAGGTATATATATATATAGGTATATATATGGGGGGTTTGTGGGGGTCAAATGGGTCATGGGGGGGCTGCCACTGCTGCTGCTGCTGCTGCTATAGGCTGCTGCTATTTGCAAAAGGGGGGAGGGGACAGCAGCCCCTAGTCCTCCTACTGCTGCTGCTATTTTCTCTTCTTCTCCTTCTCCTTCTCACCCTCTATTCTCCCTTCTTCTAATCTCTAATCTTCTCCTCTATCTCACTATATATATATATATATATATATATATATATATATATATATATATATATATATATATATATATATATATATATGCTGCTGCTGCTATAGGCTGCTGTTATTTGCAAAAGGGGGGAGGGGACAGCAGCCCCTAGTCCCCCTACTGCTGCTGCTATTTTCTCTTCTTCTCCTTCTCACCCTCTATTCTCCCTTCTTCTAATCTCTAATCTTCTCCTCTATCTCACTATATATATATATATATATATATATATATATATATATATATATAAACACACACACTAATACAAATAACTCTCCACATCCTATTTTCCCCCATCTCTCTCTCTCTCTCTCTCTCTATATATATATATATATATATATATATAAAAGCTCACACACACACACACACACACACACACACATACACACACACACACACATATATATATATATATACATATATATATTATATATATATATATATATATATATATATATATATATATACACAACACTTATACAAAATATGAAATTAAAGTGTCTAAAACACTTAGATGCAAAACTAAATATTCTTGGGGTGTCCAACTTGGGGGAAAACACTAGGACACAAGCAAAAATCCTAACTCTTCCTAGGACACACCAAATGGACTCAAACTTACACAATAGGGACACAACCATAGGGATCAATCCTACTTGGTCAAAACTATTCTACATGATGAAGAAATAGAAATAGAGGATAGTTTGTACCTATTGGGAGATGGATCCCAATACAAAATCCTCCGACACGGCTCCGACACAAAGTGAATTGTTTAGGACACACCTCTTCTCCTCTTGGTCCCAAAAGTTTGTAGAAGCACCACTTGAGGTAGAGGGAGAGATTGATGGAAGAATATTTGGAAGGGAACCTTGATTTGGAGATGATTCCAAAGGATTTGCTATTCTTTCTTGTAGAACACTTGGAGAAGAAGATGGAGAAAATTTGAAGTGTGAATGGGTGAAAAAGGGGGAGGGGGTGGCCGGCCATATAAAGGAGGTTTTGTCCCCTTGCACAATTACAAGTTTGTCCCTCTCTCTTTTCTTTATGAAGGTTTAATTTCTATTAGGGTTTGGGGGTTAGAAAAGGCCAAATAAAAATCATAATTAGGTCTAACCACTCATGTGGGATTAGACCAAACTCCTAGACCTAAATGATGAGATTGGTGGGCCATGGCTAACTATTGTGTTAAGCACAACTTAAGTCGAAATTCCTCGAAATCCTGAAATAAGTCGAAATGAGATGAAATTCGAACCCGACTCCTATAATCATTAAATATTAACATTCATGAAATAAAAATCCCAAAATATTCAAAAATGGAAAATTACCATTTTATCCCTATCTTGGAAAAGTGAGGGTGACAAGTCTATCCACCTTAAAAAAAATTCGTCCTCGAAATTGAAGACAACAAACACAGGAATCACAAACAGAAAATAAAGGAAGTGGACTTATACCTCAGGGCTCGAAAATATAAGGAAAACGCTCCCGCATGTCATCCTCCCTCTCCCAGGTAGACTCACCTGGAGAGTGATGTCTCCATGCAACACGAACCAAGGGTATGACCTGGTTCCGGAGCACCTTCTCCCTGCGATCCAGAATCTCCCCTGGCTATTCTGGATAGCTGAGAGTAGGTCCCACCTGTATCGCTGAATGGTCCAATACATGGCTAGGATCCGCCACGTACCGCCTCAGCTGAGATACATAGAACACGTTGTGCACTCCCTCGAGCGTAGGTGACAAGTCCAGTCGGTAGGCTACTGCACCGATCCTCTCTATGATGGTGAAAGGTCCGATATAGCACGGACTAAGCTTCCCACCTCCGCCAAAGTGAATCGTGCCACGTGTCGGGGATATCCTCAGAAATACCATGTCACCAGTCTAGACATAAGACAAAACTCAGCACATAAACTAAACAAACAATCACAAACAAACACAATAGGAAACTGAAACTAACCTCGAACTCTAACGGTCTCCGGTGACTATCAGCCCAATGCCGCTGCCTATCCTGAGACACCGAAGTCTATCTCTAATCAACCTGACCTTCTCGGCCGCATCCACAACCATCTCCGGCCCAAGAAGTGCCCTCTAGCCGACATCGCCCCAAGACAAAGGAGTACGGCATCTCCGTCCATATAGAGCCTCGAATGACGACATCTCTATACTGGCCTGGTAGCTGTTGTTGTAAGCAAACTCTACCAGGTGAAGATGGTCCTCCCAAGAACCCCCGAGATCTAACACACATGTGCAAAGCATATCCTCCAGCCTCTGAATGGTCCTCTCTGACTGCCCGTCTGTCTGGGGGTGATAAGCGGTACTAAACTTGACCTTGGTGTCCAAGCTAGTATGCAAACTCCTCCAAAAGTAGGAAGTGAAACGACTATCCCGATCAGAGACTATGCTCACCGAAACTCCGTGCAATCTCACGATCTGACGAACGTATAGCTCTGCCAGCCTCTCCGTAGACAAACCCACTTTGAAAGGCAAAAAGTGGGCCGATTTGGTCAATCTATCAACGATGACCCAAACCACGTCTTTCCCTTCTGGCTATCGTAGAAGTCTATATACAAAGTCCATGGTGATGTGCTCCCACTTCCACTCGAGAATGGGTAGCGACTGTAGTAATCCACCTGGTCTCTGTCTCTCGGCCTTCACCTGCTGACATACAAGACAACGAGATACAAACTGAGCTACCTCGCGCTTCATGCCATACCACCATACGTGCTCTCTCAGGTCCCTATATATCTTGTTGACTCCAGGATGCATAGAATACTGAGAGCGATGTGCTTCCTGAAGAACCTCCTCCCAAAGCTCTCCATTCGGAACGCACAACCTAGTACCGTGCCGCAATGACCCATCTTCGGCGAAAGAGAAATCGTCGAGCAAACCCGTCTGTACCTGCTCCCTGATGCTCCTCAGGGCAACATCATCATACTGCGCTGACCTGACTCTATCCATCAGCTCAGACTAAATCTGCAAACCCACATCTGGATCTCTACGTCCGAAACGATGACCTCGATACCCAAACTATCCAGGTCGGCCAAAAGATGACGATCTGTCGTAAAGAACATAGCTACTGGATACCTGCTCAAGGCATCTGCAACTAAATTGGCCTTCCCCGGATGGTACTGCAGTGATATATCGAAGTTGTCACGCCCCAGAACCAGAATACTGGAGAGCGGGGGCAGACATAGCCAGCTACGTATATTGAAGTGCAACCCACCTCGCTATACGGTCACGGCTGTCCAGATACATGAGGGTTTAACTACAATCTATCAGTCTCTTAAGGTCATGAACAAGCCTATTGTCTCAATCACAAGCAAGTAAGTAAGAGTTACAAGATGTATGATCATTAAATATACAATAGTAAGGCGTCCCAAATATTACATATTCAGCTGTTCATGAAGCTAGTCATTACAAAATGTCAGGACTAACAAGAGTTTAGTCATACATGATCAACCCTAGGATCCGTCAATCATGTTACAGCCCGTAGGCAGACAGTAAGTAAGTGCAATCGAGCCTCAAAAGAATATTTTTACAATAAAGTAGGAAATCAAAAATAAACCCACTCGTTGCCAGGGTTCCGTCTAGTGGCCACCATCTGGCTGGAAGGTCGGTAGATCCTCTCGAGCTGCTCCAAAATCTGGCCACACAAAACCAGCTGGGTCAGACCCCAGAAAGAGCAAGTACCACAAAGGAAGCTTCACTTAGAAACTAAAACTAGCAATCAGCACAAGATATAAATAAAAGTAAGAACTGGAAATAAAAAAATACATCAGGATGATATACGACGAGATAACCATGGAACTATTCAGATAACCAGGTTACAACCCGTAAACCAAACAAGGACCGGGGTTGTAACCCTTCGTCTGAACAGAACTTGGAATTCTCATCATTTATAGGTAAAATAAATACAAGCATTCTGGTCATATAGTAATCTGGGACAAAATCAGGGCAAGACTAGACAGGTTAGACTCCATCCAATCATTTTACGGCCAAACAAGAACTACGGCTTGATACTTTAACTAACTAGGGTTATCACAGGCCTAGTTACTAACAAGTTACAGTAAGATTATTCCACAGCCACAAGCCCTGCAGACCATCCAGGTTACCCGGGTTAAAAGAATTAGAGTTGAATTCAGGTGGGTGCATCGTCCAGGAAACGAATGTACCCTTAGGTAGCTTGAAGGGTGCAACACATGACAGTGTGCTGGAAATGTGCCCTACTCGACGGCAGGCTACAGATCCCAAGGCGTGCCCAGGTAACGGGATTACCTGTAGCTGGGAGATCTCTTTATGACTAATGTATTAATATAGTTATTAACCTTAGTCTATTTTAGTAGGTACTCCTAACCGTGGTACTCAGGAGTCCCTGTCCTAGACATGATGCAAGACAGGACTGGTTTATTTGTACAAGCACAATCACCCATGGTGTCCATGTTATTTATACAGGTCATGCCATGTCAGGTAGCCGTCGCAACAGCTGTTCGAGATAATTATGTCAGGTTATCATGTCAAGTGTACTAGTCAGGAGTGGGATTCTCATGCGGGTCGGGAGAACTATCACGTCATGCTCAATTATCAATTCCAAACATATCAATATACAGGGCTATAGAAGAGCCATGCGGCTAAGGCACATGCGGCCAGGATGGATCTCATGCGGCTGGAGAAGGAGTCGGGTTCATGCAGCTGGGGAGAGATTCATGCGGGTCGGGGGAACTAAGGGCCCATGCGGCTCGCAGGAGAGGGATTCTCATGCGGCTGGAACAAATCGAACTCATGCGGCCAAGAGAAGGACAAGACACATGCGGCCAGGAGGGCAAGGGTACTCCTGCGGCTGGCGAAAATGAGTCCATGCGGCTCAACCAAGTCGAGCCCCATGCGGCTGGGTCAAGGTGATTGCTTATGCGGCTGACGGGGGGGGGGGAGTTCATGCGGCTTATAAGGTTCAGGATCTCATGCGGCTGGCGGGTATATATAGGACTCATGCGGCCAGCGAGTGAGTCCGGTTCATGCGGCTCGTCAAGGCTGTGCACATGCGGCTGGGTCCAACTCATGCGGCCAAGATAAGTTGATGCGGCAGGATAAGGTCCTCAGCCCTATGCGGCTGAACTGACTGGGTCCCATACGGCCGGGAATACTTACCGCATGAACTTGTCACACAGTCAAGTCAAGGCAATAGTGCATGCAGTTTAGAACTGACTTGCCGCATGAATGTTCATGCGGTCAAGTACACCATGCGGCTCGGGACTGTGCTTCTTCTCCAAATTTCCGAGAAGAAGTACACCATAAGCTATGGCTTCCAAGCTGCATAACTCTATCATCCGGAGCCCAAATCTGAACTTCCATAGGTTAAAATGGGGTAGAACGAGATTCTCTACAACATAGAACCCTCAAAACTCAGAAATAACAGGATTAAGTAGATCAAAACCCAAGAAATCTGAAAATAAAGTAAACTTAGATCTAGAAGAATCTAGCCATGAAAAGTGAAAATGCCAAGTTCTAAAGTAAGTTAAAATGCTGTAAGGAAGAGAATAAAGCAATAAAATTAGAGTTCCTCCATGAAGCAAGTTGCACTTGCCTAGACCTCTCTCTCCCTCTCTCTGGTAGGTAAGGAAGTAATGGTGGAGAAGATGATAAATGAAGAGAGAGAAAGGAGAAGGGTTAATAAATGGTAGTGGTGGTGGTAGGTAGGGGGTTCACCCCTTGGTTCATGATGAACCAAGAGCAATCCCAAACCGAACCAAGCCAACCCAAACCAAGAATAAACCAAGCCCAGGGAGGAAATTAAGCAAGGAAATCATGCAATACAAGAATAAATACGTACACGTATTCCAGAAATACGTAATACGAACCACAGGCATTACAGAAGTCCTTCATCAGCTCTAACCACCGCCTCTGCTGCATGTTCACCTCTTTCTGAGTGAACACGTACTTCAAGCTCTTGTGATCTGTGAAGATCTCAACTCGCTCTCCATACAGGTAATGCTTTCATAACTTCAAATCAAAAATAACCGTAGCCAACTCAAGATCATGAGTAGGACAGTTCTTCTCATGAGGATGTAACTGCCTAGATGCATAAGCAATCACCTTCCCGTGCTGCTGAAGAACACAACCCAAGCCCTTCCCTGAAGCATCGCTGTAGATCGAGAAACCACTTGACCCAGATGGCAAAGTCAAGATCGGAGCTGAGGTCAACCTCTTCTTCAGCTCATCGAATGCAGCCTAACACTCATCAGTCCAGACGAACTCCACGTCCTTCCTGGTGAGTCTAGTCATCGGCTCTGCAATCCGCGAGAGGTCCTGGACGAACTTTCGATAATAGCCAGCCAAACCCAGAAAGCTTCGAACCTCGGCAACTGAACTGGGCGTAGACCAAGACTCAACTGCTGAAATCTTCTTTTGGTCCACTAAGATCCCGTGCTCGGTCACAACATGACCTAAGAACTCGACCTGGTCCAAGAAGAACTCGCACTTTGAAAGCTTCCCATAGTGTTGTTTCCTCCTCAGAGTCTCAAATACAACTCTCAGATGCTCCTCATGCTCCTCATGCGTCTTCGAATAGATCAATATATCATCTATGAAGACCACCACGAACTTGTTAAGGTACTGATGGAATACCTTGTTCATCAAGTTCATGAACTCCGAGGTGATACTGACTGGCACTCCGTGCAACCTGACAATCTGCCTGAGGTACATCTCTGCTAACTGAGCGGTCGACTGACCAACTCTGAATGGGAGAAAGTGAGCCACCTTTGTGAGCCGATCAACAACAACCCAGATAGCATCTCTACCAGCTAGGGATCTAGGTAATCCAGTCACAAAATCCATGGTCACATGCTCCCACTTCCATTCTAGAATTGGCAACGGCTGAAGAAGTCCAGCGGGTCTCTGATGTTCAGCTTTAACTTGTTGGCAAACCAAACATCGAGAGACAAACCGAGCTATCTTCCGCTTCATGCCATTCCACCAGAAGTGTTGACGGATATCACGGTACATCTTCGTACTGCCATGATGGATGGAATACTGAGAACTGTACGCTCCTGACATGATCTCCCGTCTGATATCTCCACTGGGTACACAAAGACGATTACCATATCGAAGTATACCATCCTTATGAATGCATAACTCTGGTCTTCACCCTGCCTCACACTCTGCTCTGAGTCGCTGAAGCTTGGAATCTGTCGACTGCGCCATCTGGATCCTCTCAACTATGGTGGACTGAACTTGCATGCTGGCCATCAATGCCACACTGGAAGGGAGAATAACTTCTATACCCATCTTCTGAAGATCTGCTAACAGTTCTGGTTGTGCTGTTAGGAAATAAACTCCGGCTCTCCTGCTCAATGCATCTGCAACGACGTTGGCCTTCCCGGGATGATACTGTAAGTTGACATCATAATCCACAAGTAGCTCCAGCCAATCTCCTCTGACGCATGTTAAGATAATCATACGGGTCCAGCCATCTCCTCTGACGCATGTTAGGAAATAAACTCTGGCTCTCCTGCTCAATCCACAAGTAGCTCCAGACATCAGAACTATCATGTCATGCTCAATTATCAATTCCAAATATATCATCTCGTGAGCCGATCAACAATAACCCAGATAGCATCTCTGAGCCGATCAACCGTCTGATATCTCTACTGGGTACACAAAGACGATTACCATATCGAAGTGTACCATCCTCATGAATGCATAACTCTGGTCTTCGCCCTGCCTCACACTCTGCTCTGAGTCGCTGAAGCTTGGAATCTGCCGACTGTGCCATCCGGATCCTCTCAACTATGGTGGACTGAACTTGCATGCTGGCCATCAATGCCACACTGGAAGGGAGAACAACTTCTATACCCATCTTCTGAAGATCTGCTAACAGTTCTGGTTGTGCTGTTAGGAAATAAACTCCGGCTCTCCTGCTCAATGCATCTGCAACGACGTTGGCCTTCCCGGGATGATACTGTAAGTTGACATCATAATCCACAAGTAGCTCTAGCCATCTCCTCTGACGCATGTTAAGATCCTTCTGAGTGAAAACATACTTCAGGCTCTTGTGGTCGGTGAAAATCTCTACCTTATCTCCGTACAAATAGTGCCTCCACAACTTAAGTGCACACACTACTGCTGCCAACTCCAAGTCATGGGTTGGGTAATTCTTCTCATGATCACGAAGTTGTCGTGACGCATAAGCTATTACCTTCCCATGCTGTATCAGAACACATCCTAAACCTCTGTCTGAAGCATCACAGTACACTGAGAATCCTCTGGTCCTATCTGAAAGCGTGAGAATAGGAGCTGTTATCAGGCCTTGCTTCAACTGCTCAAAAGAACTCTGACACTCTGCTGTCCAAGCAAACTGTGCATCTTTTCGGGTCAACTGGGTCAATGGTGCTGAGATTCGAGCAAAATCCAAAACAAATCGCCGGTAATAGCCGGCCAATCCAAGAAAACTACGAACCTCTGCAACTGTGCTAGGCACCTGCCACGACTCAATAGCCACAATCTTCTGGAGATCCACTTCTACTCCTCCTCGAGTGATGATATGACCCAAGTACGAAATGCGATCGAGCCAGAACTCGTATTTACTGAACCTGGCATATAACTGGTGCTCTCTGAGGATCTGAAGAACTATACGGAGATGCTGCTCATGCTCCGCCTCACTCTTGCTGTAGACCAGGATATCGTCCAAGAACACAATCACAAACTGATCCAAGTAAGGCATAAAGATACGATTCATGAGGTCTATAAATACTGCCGGTGCATTGGTCGCTCCAAAAGGCATAACAAGGAACTCCCAATACCCATATCTCGATCTAAAAGCTGTCTTCGGGATGTCCTGCTCTCTGACTCTGATCTGATGATAACCTGAGCGCAAATCGATCTTCGAGAATACTGATGCCCTCTTGAGTTGATCAAACAAGTCATCTATCCTTGGGAGAGGATATCTGTTCTTGATTGTCACTGAGTTCAAGGTACGATAGTCAACACATAACCTGGACGTACCATCCTTCTTTTTCACAAGAAGCATCGGGGCTCCCCAAGGCGATCCACTAGCACGAATGAATCTCTTGGTTCTGAGTTCCTCAATCATCTTGTACAATATCTCCAACTCTGACGGCGCCATCCTGTAGACTCTCTCTGACACTGGGGCTGTCCCGGGAATCAAGTCTATGGTGAACTCGATCTCTCGCTCCGGAGGCATACCTGGAAGTCTTCTGGGAAAACATCTGGAAACTCCTCGACTATCCTGGGCAACTGAACTGCTGCTACTGTCATCCGCAATATCGGAGGAGATGACTCAACTTCGCCTCGGGAGAAAGAAAACTCCGGCTCGCCTGGAATGCTAAAAACAACCCTGCCAATATGGCAGTCTATTCTAGCATACTGGTTCATCAACCAATCCATCCCTAGGACCACATCATAATCGGCCATCGGGAACTCTATCAATCTAGCGGAGAATTCTCTACCGCTAACTACGATCCGACACGAGGAAAACACTCTATCTACTCCCACAAGTCTGTTACCAGTAAGTATATTGAGCCTTACTGATAATGACTCGGGCTCCAATCCTACCCGTGTCGCGAATCGTGCAGACATAAATGAATGCGATGCACCAGAATCAAATAAAGCTGAAGCTGGAAAGGAGTTAACGAGAATAGTACCTGCCACTACCTCTCCTGGTGTTAATCCTTCCTCTGCGGTCATCAC
This sequence comes from Iris pallida, assembly GCA_029216955.1. Classification (NCBI taxonomy): domain Eukaryota; kingdom Viridiplantae; phylum Streptophyta; class Magnoliopsida; order Asparagales; family Iridaceae; genus Iris; species Iris pallida. The sequence continues at coordinate 10,458,569 of JANAVB010041420.1, forward strand.
CATAGCCTGACCGTGCCCTCGGGGTGCTGGTCCCCTCTGCTAAAATCCTCGCTGCCTGCTCTGATTCGGGGCTTGGACTTGTGCATACTGCTGGGGGTTCTACTGCTAGAACACTTGGGTCTGAGGCGGCAAGGGCCTCGGCAATGGATACTGCTGCTGCTGGACCGGAGCTGGTCCTCTCACCGAAGAGCTAGAAAGGTTGGACGATGATAAACTACCCCTATTCGGGCAGGATCCAACCCTATGGTCTGGTGCTCTACAAGCCAGACACAATCCCTGTGCCCTGCGACATTCTGCCACTACATGGCCTGGCTTCCCACAATGAGAACAACCCACTGCGGAAGATTGCTTCTGCTTCTGCTGCTGCTGCTGAGGGTACGTCGGGGTTGAATGCTGAACCGACATTACTGAGGCCGCTCGCCTCGGAGCTCCAATAGTCAAGGCCCTGGCTGCCGGGGCTGGAGCTGAAGACTGATTCATCTGGCCGTGGGATCTCTTCCGACCTCCGGCCCTATCCACAATCCTCTGGGAGGTATACTCATGCCTCCGGGCTGCTCTCAAGACTGCATCAAAAGTCTGATGCTCAAACCGCTCAACTGCCAACAAAATCTCTAGGTAAAGTCCCTGCTGGAACCAATAGGCTCTATCATACTCGGTTGCCACCAAAGTGGGAGCAAACCGACAGAGTCTGGAAAACTCGGCCGCATATCCGTCGACCGTCCTGCCTCCTTACTTCAGATTGGTGAACCGGGTCTGTAGATCATATCGAGCTACAGCATCGAAATACTTGGTCTGGAATCTCTCTCTGAATACTACCCAAGCAATGGGTGCTGCTAATCCAACGGCCTGCGCCGCCCACCAGCTGCGGGCAAGATCCAACAACTGTAGGCGCACCACGGCCACCTTCTCGTTCTCTGGGGTCCTGGCTGCTTCGAGAATCACCTCAGTGTCCTGAAGCCAAGCATCTGCTGCGATAATATCTTCACTACCATCGAAGAATGGAGGGTTCAAGCGCTTGAAGCTGTTGGCCGCGCTGTTACCCTGATGACCTCCTCTGGTCAGAGCATCCGTCACTGCCTGGTACAAGGCATCTCCTCGACGATCTTGAGAAGCTATCAAGGTCCTGACGAGTCCTACTAAAGTGCCATCATCAGGTTCTACAGGTTGAACTGGCTGAACTGGGGGCTCTTCTCCAATAGGCTCGACTCTGGAGGCTACTCCGGAGTGTTGGGCTTGATCTCCGGGTTGCTGCTGGTCCGTAGGAGGTGCTCCGTCTTGCTGATCGGTAGGACCACGAACAATGCCGCTGAAGAAGATGACATAGGGAACAATAAGGAAGGACCAGGACAGATCAATGAGATAAGCATGTGATCAGGACAAGAATCCAGGGATTCAGAGAATATGAGCAGAGTTCAAGGGCGAATATTGATTGAGACATCTATTCGGTAAACCCTCACATATCTTGATTTACAAGACCTGTATGGGCCACCACTTAAACCATGTCACGCCCCAGAACCAGAATACTAGAGAGCGGGGGCAGACATAGCCAGCTACGTATATTGAAGTGCAATCCACCTTGCTATACGGTCACGGCTGTCCAGATACATGAGGGTTTAACTACAATCCATCAGTCTCTTAAGGTCATGAACAAGCCTATTGTCTCAATCACAAGCAAGTAAGTAAGAGTTACAAGATGTATGATCATTAAATATACAATAGTAAGGCGTCCCAAACATTATATATTCAGCTGATCATGAAGCTAGTCATTACAAAATGTCAAGACTAGCAAGAGTTTAGTCATACATGATCAACCCTAGGATCCGTCAATCATGTTACAGCCCGTAGGCAGACAGTAAGTAAGTGCAATCGAGCCTCAAAAGAATATTTTTACAATAAAGTAGGAGATCAAAAATAAACCCACTCGTTGCCAGGGTTCCGTCTAGTGGCCACCATCTGGCTGGAAGATCGGTAGATCCTCTAGAGCTGCTCCAAAATCTGGCCACACAAAACCAGCTGGGTCAGACCCCAGAAAGAGCAAGTGCCACAAAGGAAGCTTCACTTAGAAACTAAAACCAGCAATCAGCACAAGATATAAATAAAAGTAAGAACTGGAAATTAAAAAAATACATCAGGATGATATACGACGAGATAACCATGGAACTATTCAGATAACCAGGTTACAACCCGTAAACCAAACAAAGACCAGGGTTGTAACCCTTCGTCTGAACAGAACTTGGAATTCTCACCATTTATCGGTAAAATAAATACAAGTATTCTGGTCATATAGTAATCTGGGACAAAATCAGGGCAAGACTAGACAGGTTAGACTCCATCCAATCATTTCACGGCCAAACAAGAACTACGGCTTGATACTTTAACTAACTAGGGTTATCACAGGCCTAGTTACTAACAAGTTGCAGCGAGATTATTCCACAGCCACAAGCCCTGTAGACCATCCAGGTTACCCGGGTTAAAAGAATTAGAGTTGAATTCAGGTGGATACATCGTCCAGGAAACGAATGTACCCTTAGGTAGCTTGAAGGGTGCAACACATGACAGTGTGCTGGAAATGTGCCCTACTCGACGGCAGGCTACAGATCCCAAGGCGTGCCCAGGTAACGGAATTGCCTGTAGCTGGGAGATCTCTTTATGACTAATGTATTAATCTAGTTATTAACCTTAGTCCATTTTAGTAGGTACTCCTGACCGTGGTACTCAAGAGTCCCTGTCCTAGACATGATGCAAGACAGGACTGGTTTATTTGTACAAGCACAATCGCCCATGCTGTTCATGTTATTTATACAGGTCATGCCATGTCAGGTAGCCATCGCAACAGCTGTTCGAGATAATCATGTCAGGTTATCATGTCAAGTGTACTAGTCAGGAGTGGGATTCTCATGCGGGTCGGGAGAACTATTACGTCATGCTCAATTATCAATTCCAAATATATCAAATGGACGTTAAATATCTAATAAAATATCAATATACAGGGCTATAGAAGAGCCATGCGGCTAAGGCACATGCGGCCAGGATGGATCTCATGCGGCTGGAGAAGGAGTCGGGTTCATGCGGCTGGGGAGAGATTCATGCGGGTCGGGGGAACTAAGGGCCCATGCGGCTCGCAGGAGAGGGATTCTCATGCGGCTGGAATAAATCGAACTCATGCGGCCAAGAGAAGGGCAAGACACATGCGGCCAGAAGGGCAAGGGTACTCCTGCGGCTGGCAAAAATGAGTCCATGCGGCTCAACCAAGTCGAGCCCCATGCGGCTGGGTCAAGGTGATTGCTTATGCGGCTGACGGGGGAGGAGGGGAGTTCATGCGGCTTATAAGGTTCAGGATCTTATACGGCTGGCGGGTATATATAGGACTCATGCAGCCAGCGAGTGAGTTCGGTTCATGCGGCTCGTCAAGGCTGTGCACATGCGGCTGGGTCCAACTCATGCGGCCAAGATAAGTTGATGCGGCAGGATAAGGTCCTCAGCCCTATGCGGCTGAACTGACTGGGTCCCATGCGGCCGGGAATACTTGCCGCATGAACTTGTCACACGGTCAAGTCAAGACAATAGTGCATGCGGTTTGGAACTGACTTGCCGCATGAATGTTCATGCGGTCAAGTACACCATGCGGCTCGGGACTGTACTTCTTCTCCAAATTTCCGAGAAGAAGTACACCATAAGCCATGGCTTCCAAGCTGCATAACTCTATCATCCGGAGCCCAAATCCGAACTTCCATAGGTTAAAATAGGGTAGAACGAGATTCTCTACAACATAGAACCCTCAAAACTCAGAAATAACAGGATTAAGTAGATCAAAACCCAAGAAATTCGAAAATAAAGTAAACTTAGATCTAGAAGAATCTAGCCATGGAAAGTGAAAATGCCAAGTTCTAAAGTAAGTTAAAATGCTGTAAGGAAGAGAATGAAGCAATAAAATTAGAATTCCTCCATGAAGCAAGTTGCACTTGCCTAGACCTCTCTCTCCCTCTCTCTGGTAGGTAAGGAAGTAATGGTGGAGAAGATGATAAATAAAGAGAGAGAAAGGAGAAGGGTTAATAAATGGTAGTGGTGGTGGTAGGTAGGGGGTTTACCCCTTGGTTCATGATGAACCAAGAGCAATCCCAAACCGAACCAAGCCAACCCAAACCAAGAATAAACCAAGCCCAGGGAGGAAATTAAGCAAGAAAATCATGCAATACAAGAATAAATACGTACACGTATTCCAGAAATACGTAATACGAACCACAGGCATTACAGAAGTCCTTCATCAGCTCTAACCACCGCCTCTGCTGCGTGTTTACCTCCTTCTGAGTGAACACGTACTTCAAGCTTTTGTGATCTGTGAAGATCTCAACTCGCTCTCCATACAGGTAATGCTTCTATAACTTCAAATCAAAAATAATCGTAGCCAACTCCAGATCATGAGTATGACAGTTCTTCTCATGAGGACGTAACTGTCTAGATGCATAAGCAATCACCTTCCCGTGCTGCTGAAGAACACAACCCAAGCCCTTCCCTGAAGCATCGCTGTAGATCGAGAAACCACTTGACCCAGATGGCAAAGTCAAGATCGGAGCTGAGGTCAACCTCTTCTTCAGCTCATCGAATGCAGCCTAACACTCATCAGTCCAGACGAACTCCATGTCCTTTCTGGCGAGTCTAGTCATCGGCTCTGCAATCCGCGAGAGGTCCTGGACGAACTTCCGATAATAGCCAGCCAAACCCAGAAAGCTTCGAACCTCGACAACTAAACTGGGCGTAGACCAAGACTCAACTGCTGAAATCTTCTTTTGGTCCACTGAAATCCCGTGCTCAGTCACAACATGACCTAAGAACTCGACCTAGTCCAAGAAGAACTCGTACTTCGAAAGCTTTCCATAGTGTTGTTCCCTCCTCAGAGTCTCTAATACAACTCTCAGATGCTCCTCATGCTCCTCCTACGTCTTTAAATAGATCAATATATCATCTATGAAGACCACCACGAACTTGTTAAGGTACTGATGGAATACCTTGTTCATCAAGTTCATAAATACCGTTGGAGCATTGGTCAACCCAAATGGCATCACTGTAAACTCGTACTGGCCGTACCGAGTCCGAAATGCCATCTTCGGAATGTCATCCCGCTTCACCTTCAGCTGGTGATACCCGGACCTTAAGTGTATCTTCAAAAATACCTTTGCCCCACTCAGCTGATCGAACAAATCGTCGATCCTCGACAAAGGGTATCTATTCTTGATAGTGAGGTTGTTGAGTGCCCGGTAATGAATATACATGCGGGCCGTACCATCCTACTTCTGCACAAACAGGACTGGCGCTCCCCACGACAAAGAACTGGATCTGATAAACCCCTTGTCCTGCAGCTCGTCGACTTGTTTCTTCAGCTCTATCAACTCGCTGTTGTTGACCCTATAAATGTGCTATAAAATGGGCTCGGCGTATGGCACCAAGTCTATAGAGAACTCAACATCCCTGTCTGGCGGCATCCCCGGTAACTCCTCGAGAAAGACATCCGAGAACTCAACTATCAACGGATGTGGCAAGTCCTGCCCCGCCAACAATGCTCCACAGAATCCAGCCTCCGGCCCCGCTGCTCCTCGAGCAAACTCGATCTCTGGCTCTCCCGACGGCCTAAAAAGAACTCTACCTCCTCTACAATCTATACTAGCATGGTGCCTTCTCAACCAATCCATACCGAGTACCATATCGTACCTCAGAAGGGGCATTACGAGCAGACACGCACTCAAGTCCCGGCCTCCCAGGGTAACTCTCTGCCCCTTGCAAATATTATTAACCAGGATAATGCCTCCCCCGGTCATAATCTTGCAAGTCCTACCCAAAGATTCAGCAATGATATTGTGTCTAAAAGCAAAAGAAACAGACACAAAACTGTGCGTGGCACCAGAATCAAACAAGGCAAAAGCAGGGAAAGAATCGAGGAAAACATGACCTGCCACAACATCTGACTCGGGCTCAAACTCCACCACTGCTAGTGCAAAGGCTCTGTCCTGTGGTGCTCTCTGATGCTGGACGAACTTCTGCTGCTTTGTCTATTGTAGCTGACCCTTCGGCCGAACTGTCGGTCCCGTCAGTACCCTGTCCTGGCCTCCCTTGGCTGCTCGAACAGGGCAGCCCTTCAGCTGGTGGTCGGTCCCTCCGCAGAATAGGCAAGTGCCTAACCTCCTCCTGCATACGTCTCTGTTGTGCCCCATCTTTCCGCAGAAAGCACACTGCTGGGTCAACCTCTGGCCCTGACCCTACTGCTGATAGACACGTGCTGGTGCCTGGTGCTGCTACTGAAATGGCCTCTGCTGATGCTGAATGTGGGAGCGCTTGGCCGATCCTGCACTGGAACTCGCCTCCATGGTATCACCGCTCCTCTTCGGCTTGAGACCGAAGTCCTCCTCTGTAATCTGCACGTCCATCAATATCTGATCGAACGTCGCATCACGGTGACCCGAGGTGCGGGTGCGCACTGCATGAATAAGTACCCTACAGAACTTGCGAGCCTTCTACCCCTCATCCTGGATCAGATCGGGAGCGAACCTGCTAAGACGAAAGAACTCTGCTGCATACTCGTCCACCGACGAGTTCCCCTGTACTAGACCCACAAACTGGCCCTCCAAAGCTGTGAGAGCCACGTCTGGAAAGAAGTTCTCCTTGAAGAGCCTTCGAAAGTTCTCCTATGACAGCCCTCTCACTGACGCACGAGGATCCGTACGGTACCATGTCAGTGCGATGTCGAAGAATCGGCTGGCTGCGGCTGAAACCCAAAGTCCTCTCGGAAGCTCTGCCAGCTCCATACTCCGCTGCACGTCCTCTAGCCAATCGTCTGCATAAAGGATGCCCTCCGTGCCTGTGAAGTCCCTGGAGCTCATCTTCCTAAAATCTAATACTGTCCCTGGCCTAGACTGCTGTTGGTACGGCTGCTGGCCGGAAGGGCCCTGCTCCGTACCCGGTACCACTCTCTCCACGACTGCCAGTGCAAGCTGATACGAGTTCTCCATGCTCTGCCTAAGCATCTCAGTTTGGCAGTGTGATGCCTCCGTCTGGCACTGCGATGCCTCTGCCTGGGCTCGTTGAGTCTCCATCATCTGTTGAAGGAGAAGGAACATATGGTGTGTATCCGTCGGTATCGGAGGTGGTGGCGGCAGCATCTCTGGAACGATGACCGAAACCCTCTGGGGTAGAGGTGGTAGACCTTCCTGTGCAACTGACACTGCCTCCGGGATAGTAGAAACACTGGGGACAGTCTCCTGAACTTCCTCCTCAGCCTGGTCAGATCTCTCGTGCAAGCTACTCGATCTAGTGGCCTGCGGGTGCGTCTTCGTCATCCTGGAGACGAATTGAAACAAAGAGATCAATATGGCACATGAGAAGATATTATCAAAGAAGGACAATTAATTTTAATACAAGGAGAGTCATCATGATAATCGAAAGATCGAAAATTTTCCTAGGTGTGATTGAGAAATTCTAGTAGTAATAACTAGGACCAAATTTCTAATAACAGGCTCGTAGCAGCACTCTAAGTCGAGCACCACTACGAAAATCGTATTAGTTGCGACTCTAACTCGGAGACCTGCATGGGCCACCACAAAAACGTGTCGCGACCCGCACCCTGATTAGGGGCACAAGAAGCGGGTACGTCTAGCCTACGCCGCAGAATCGGCGGTAGAATGCTGTATAGGTCTCTTAGAAAGTATAGCATCTAGACACAATATATAAAGACCTGTCATCTCCGCACGGAGGTATATAATCTCAACTCAATCACAAGACAACTAGGAAAGATAGGCACGAACATCAGATAGATATGGTGAATATAGAATGCGAAAATAAAAGTAAGGTATCAACCAGAATGAGTCGAAGACATAACATAAGGTCCCGAATAACATAACATATGTATCAAAAGTCTAACATAAGCTGGATGGCAGTCCAGACATACCTAGCTAATAGATCTAGAGAGGTGTACTATCATCCACTGGCTCCGAGGGTGTCAGCTGGTCGCAGTCTATGTCCTAACCATACCCATAGTGGGTAGAATAGTCCGCATCTATGTCATCTGGATATATCATAACGGTATCCTGTCAGGAAAATGAACGAGTACAATGCTGGCAACAAATTCCATAGTAATAACAAATGCTCTAACAGTCAATCATAACAGAGTACAAGATGAACATATCAAGATGTAAGTATAACAGGATATGTAAATTGGAAATCATGTCAAGATGAATCATGCAGGAAAAGTAAGCTGAACTGTAATATGTAACTGATGTAATAAATGTAAAATGTGCCTCGAATATTATAGCATAATATGATCGGTAAGGGTCAAGATCGGGCTTCCAGTCGATCGGCTACAAGTACGTGGACTCGGCCCGGCCGGGATGGCAAGCTTTGGAGCAAGTAGTAACACAGGTCAGGCTATACCCATCGTGAGGTGAGGGTATAGCTATGATACAAGTAGTAACTCAAGATGGGCATTGATCACACTATCTATAAAATTCCCCATTTCTCTGAATAGTATACGGATCCGGACATAGCACGTCATGGCGCGGGATTCCCTAAGAGGGGAGCAAGTCCTCTTCAGGAATCAGCGTCAATACAAGTACAAGAATCAAGACCAAACAAGTACCAGTATCCCAAGAAATCCAGGAATGACATCTCATGACAGGAATCCGATAATACTAGTCCGTGCACCAAAGTGTAGAGAATCAAGTAAACACTATAACTGAGCTGGTAGAGAAGATATCAAGACAAGTAACTGCTATCAGAGAATGTGCTCGCCTGCTGTACTGAGCTGTAGGGTATATCAATGCTCAGAGTGGTAATCAGAGACCTAAAGATGAGATATTGCATGTTAATTTGGGTTTAACAAAGTTATGAATGATTTCTAATGTATGATATGAAATCTAGGTCAAACTAGGTCACACTGAGTCATACTAAGTCATGTCAAGTTAATCTAAGTCAAACTAAGTCATGTCAAGTCAATCTAAGTCAAACTAAGTCAACTCTAGGTCATACTAGTCATAGCAAGTCAAAGCAAGTCAAACGGGGTCAAGAGTTGACTTATAGTTGACTTTTAGTCAACTGGTCAACTCTGGTCAATTCTAGGTCAACCCTAGGTCAAATTGGTCAAATATTGACTAACAGTTGACTTTTTGTCCACTTGTCAACTCTAGTTTGGATTTGGACCATTTTAGACAAAGGGTTGACTCGTTGACTTTTGGGTAAAAAGTCAACTCTGGGTCAACCGAGTCGAAATTGGTTCAAATATGATATTTGTAGGGTGTACCTCTCAAGACACCTAAGTTTCAAGTTAAACCTGAAGAACAGATGGCAACTCTAGAGGGGGGTGAATAGAGTTTATAATAATAATAACCAATTAAAAATTCAACTCTATCACAATCTAAAAATAATCAGATTAAATGCGGAAATAAATGAGGAGCAAGAAAGCATACGCAAACACAGCCGATTTTAATCTGGTTTCCCTCGTGGAGGACTAGTCCAGGCCTGAGAACTCTAGCTCAGGATTAAATCCACTATTTGTGAAATAGTAGTTACACCCCGTGCCTTTTCTTCAGAAGAGCACGTCAACTTCTTACAATGGATCGCAGTGGCGATACTTGGAATTTTTCAAGCTACTTCTTGAACTCTTACACAAGACTCCTAACTGAGAGATGCTGAGCACTCGAGACTTAGGAAACTTGTGGCTAGTAGATGAAGAAGGGTATGGCTTATATTGAGCTTAAGAGAGAAGAGAAGAGAAGATTGGATGATTGAAAATGAGAGAATTCTTGGCCTATTTATAGGGTTTTAACAGGCAGAATTCGGCCAAAATTCTGGAAGGAATTTTCAAATATTTGGCCGTTGGACAACTAGCAACCAGCAAGCCCTAAAAATTAGGGTGCTGAATTTTAGGGGTCAGAGTTCGGCCCGAACTCTGTGTGGAGGCAGAGTTCGGCCCGAACTCTGTCTCCAGAGCACAGAATGGGTCCAAGGGTTCAGTGGGCTGATTTTGGATGTGGAGCTTTATGGATTTGGATAGGTTATGGGTTGAGTCTCAAGAGCCCAGCATAACTCAGCTTACAATCATTCTAGACTCAATAAATATAAAAGTACAGACTCGAAAAATGACTCGCATTCGCAAAACTGAGCTGTCGTCTGGCTTGAGCTGGATGTAGTCGTCGTGCGTCATATTGAATTATCACAAGTATTATTTAGTCAATGTTATCAATATTTGGTTGACTGTGACTTTGTGTCAACAAAACCGACAACCCGTATCCCGTATCTTGAATTTACCCGTTTACCCTTTATATATTATTTACCCTTTACCACTCTAACACTAAAGCCAAGTGGCTTTCCCTTAGGAGTTTCACTCCCGGCTTCCCAGGGTAGTAGAATACTAACCTATACTAACATTACCTACCAAGTTTCCTAGGTAAGGTGGACATCCAGTCCATCTTACGACTCATGTTGTTCAACTACCCATTACCTTGAGTATCGTAAGATACTCATTGGTATCATGAGATACCATTCTCCCCACCTCAAACACAACCCCAATTCTAACTTAGGAGTCTACCCACAAACTCTATTTCATATTAGCTAAGTCCTATTTCAATTTGGATACGTTTCGACACTCGTATCTCAATATTCCCCTTTCATCCCCCCTCACACAAACATTCACTCACTCTCACAAAACTCACTCACACACACACACATAGGACTATTTAGGGGGGATTATTTAGAGGGTTATATGGGTATTAATATAGGGTATATAGGTATATATATATGGGGGGTTTGTGGGGGTCAAATGGGTCATGGGGGGGCTGCCACTGCTGCTAAAACTGCTGCTGCTAAAGCTGCTGCTGCTGTTGTTTGCAAAGGAGGGGGGGAGGGGGGGGGGGTAGCAGCCCCTAGTCCCCCTACTCCTGCTGCTATTTGCTCTTCTTCTCCTTCTCCTTCTCACCCTCTATTCTTCCCTCTATTCTCCCTTCTTCTAATCTCTAATCTTCTCCTCTATCTCACTATATATATATATATATATATATATATATATATATATATGTGTGTGTGTGTGTGTGTGTGTGTGTGTGTGTGTGTGTGTCTATATATATATATATATATATATATATATATATATATATATATATATATATATATATATATATGTGTGTGTGTGTGTGTGTGTGTGTGTGTGTCTATATATATATATATATATATATATATATATATATATATATATATATATATATATATATATATATATAGACACACACACAACTCATTCTAACTCATTCCCCCTCTTCTCTATATATATATAAACACACACACACTAATACAAATAACTCTCCACATCCCATTTTCCTCCATCTCTCTATATATATATAAAAGCCCACACACACATATATATATTTACACACACACAACACTTATACAAAATATGAAATTAAAGTGTCTAAAACACTTAGATGCAAAAATAAATATTCTTGGGGTGTCCAACTTGGGGAAAAACACTAGGACACAAGCAAAAATCCTAACTCTTCCTAGGACTCACCAAATGGACTCAAACTTGACACAAATAGGGACACAACCATAGAGATCAATCCTACTTGGTCAAAACTATTCTACATGATGAAGAAATAGAAATAGAGGATAGTTTGTATCTATTGGGAGATGGATCCCAATACAAAATCCTACGACACGGCTCCGACACAAAGTAAATTGTTTAGGACACACCTCTTCTCCTCTTGCTCCCAAAAGTTTGTAGAAGCACCCCTTGAGGTAGAGGAAGAGATTGATGGAAGAATATTTGGAAGGGAACCTTGATTTGGAGATGATTCCAAGGGATTTGCTATTCTTTCTTGAAGAACACTTGGAGAAGAAGATGAAAAAAATTTGAAGTGTGAATGGGTGAAAAAGGGGAAGGGGGTGGCCGGCCATATAAAGGGGGTTTTGTCCCTTGCACAATTACAAGTTTGCCCCTCTCTCTTTTCTTTATGATGGTTTAATTTCTATTAGGGTTTGGGGGTTAGAAAAGACCAAATAAAAATCATAATTAGGTCTAACCACTCATGTGGGATTAGACCAAACTCCTAGACCTAAATGATGAGATTGGTGGGCCATGGCTAATTAATGTGTTAAGCACAACTTAAGTCAAAATTTCCCAGAATCCCGAAATAAGTCGAAATGAGATGAAATTCGAACCCGACTCCTATAATCATTAAATATTAACATTCATGAAATAAAAATCCCAAAATATTCAAAAATGGAAAATTACCATTTTATCCCTATCTTGAAAAAGTGTGGGTGACAATAAGATTTGAGATTGAGGATGTTATTGATGACAAGATAATATCCACTACAAACGGAGGCTACCAGCGGTTCTTAGTATGTTGGTACGGACGACCAGAGTCTGATTGTTCGTGGTTAACTATGGATGAGCTCCAGAAGCTAGACCCAGATGTATTGACAGACTATCTTCAACATCATTCACCAGGTAGTAAATCTTCTAAGTCGGGGAGAGTTGATAGGGACCATATTCGACTAAGACGCGGAACGAGATAGAGACGAGTCCGAGTTTTGGACTAGATAGCATGAAAAAAATCTAAAAAGATATTTTTGTTGAGAAGTTTAGATTTCATTTATCTTTATTATTTATTGTTTGTTTTGGAAAGTTATTTTGGATGATACTTTAGTTGAGGAGTTTAGATTCTTTTATTTGTTGGGAGGTTAGTTTAGATATAAAGTTTATCTTCCTTAGAAGTATTTTGTGTTATCTTTTGGTTGAGTGCATGACAACAAATATGGCCGAAAACTTGTAGAAGAAACAAAAAATGAATGAATGAGAATAAAATTCAATATTAAACTTCGGTGAGAAACATAAGAGTTATGTGAGTTTTCTTGTCTTCTATTCTAAATACATTCTTGCTGACGTCTTCGCCAAATGATCTGCTGTCATGCTTGGAGGAACACTCAAACAATCTTCCTCGACTAATGACTCTCCGAAGACGAGTAATCGACGACATCCACGAATCAACTTCTACGAACCCAAGTCAAATCCGAATCGAGTATGCTGTTCGCGAGTGGCGCGTATTGTCTTCTTCTTCGACAAGGAGTTGTACAGCATATTCAAAGAAGTCCAAGTACGTGCTGAAAACCTATTCCTCGTAGAACGAAGTTTGCATCTATATCAAAGGCTTGCGACATAATCGCATTTTTCGGAATAAGTCGTGCAAGTTACTTTCAAAATCAATAACAATAACTTGATCTCCTTCTACTATTTTATGTTTAATCATTACAAAGAAATTGCTCATTAGTTAAATCTACTACAAATTCTAATTTTGGACTTGGATTAATTGAACTTAAGTTCCCGTCCTGCGTCAGGCTGATTGGTGGTGGCAGCCATTAATGACGAGGGAAGATGGTGTTGGTGGTGGTGGGAAAGAAGAGGATCGAATAAGAGCCGGTATGTTTAATCATTACAAAGAAATTCACGAAAACACATATTTATAGAAGCTGGCCGATGACAAAATATAATTTGTTATACAATGGAACCTTACGGAGAGAGAGAGATGGAAGGGCTGTTGAGATGGGCTGGCATCTGAATTTGTTCATATAGGTTGGCGTACGACTTGTGTAGATATGAGAAAATACTCTTAACCCCAAGGCAAGGCATGGAGAGATTGGAGGAAATGCTCGTGACACGATGTCTTCTACTCTGGCGCGTTCTAATAATCCCTACAGGAGTTTGGTCATGATTTGTTTGCATTATTGATGACCTGAATGTTAAATTTTTTTTCTCTCTCATCCCAATGCTTCAAACAAACAGCCTTCTGCCGAACCATAAGGCACACTCCATCTCTCTTGTTTGGCCCAAGGTTAACCTAAGAGCAAACGCCACCTTACCAGAGAAATTCCTACGGGAACTGGGAAGATGGCAGTCACCAGGGAACCTCCAACCTTGGGGCAATAATGTTGGTGTTTTTGCCTTTGGACTAGAAAAGATAGTCCCACATCGACTACACCAAATGGTGATTATCTCAATATAATGCATTGCTTGTGTTGAGGTGTGCACATGAGGTGTAGTGGGGCACAAGTTTGTGCCATGTGGAAGTATTTTCTAGAAGGAAAAAGGATTAAATCCAACAAGGATGAAAGTTAATTTTTGTTGTGCGGATGCGGACTCGGACTCGGACACGGACTCTAGGATGTCTCGTGCATGCACGGGAGTGTTCGGGGGGTAGGCGTGGACTGGCACACTTCTATGCTGATTGTGGGTAGGCGTGGACTGGCACACTTCTATGCTGATTGTGGGATGATCTAAAATATCAAACTCTATTTTTGAGTATTGGTATTTTAGTCCCACATCGGATAGGAGAAGAGGTGAAGTCTCAACTCCACTCTATAAATAGAGCCCCTTGGCCTCCTTTGAAAGATGCACCAAGAAGAGAGTTGAGGGAGTCTGTTAAGTCCAGGAAGCCCGTTCAAGTCTCAAATATTGACTTACGAGCGTTCCAGAAGTTCTCCTGAACTTGCTGGTTCCTGGGAGCTTATCCGTACTGCGGGTATAGCTTTGAGCGCCGGTGTTCTACACCCCAGCGAGATCCGTTCTTCTTCTTCCTCCCTCTTTCTGTTGCCTTCGAGAATCTGAGACTCAACTGTTGTTGATCATCTCTTGTTGCCTTCGAGAATACCGTCGCTTCTCTTTAGAAGTAATACGGTTCGGTTGCCTTCGAGAATACCGTCGCTTCTCTTTAGAAGTTATACGGTTCTGTTGCCTTCGAGAAATATTACGAAATAATCTTTTTAGATTCTCGTATAACAACTTCACCTTCTTTAGGGTGTTGTTGCCAGAAACATTGTCTTTACAATTGTTTTCTGAACTCGTGTTTTTTCCATCGATTGTTCGTCAAGGGACCAACAATCTCAAAGCTATACGATTCGATGGAAAACACTCGTGCTTCGCTTGTCGATACCGGCTTTAACAAGTTGGAGAAATTCGACGGTGAACACTTCCAGATCTGGAAGCGAAAGGTGACTCTGAACCTTCAACTCGTGGATGTTGATCACGTGTTGGATGAGGAAGAACCAATCGTTCCAGCAACAGGATCTGCTGCTGTTCTGGCCGCTGCTACGAGCAAGCAGACGAAGTGGAAAAAGGATAACAGTATATGCAGGCTGCTGATCCTGAATTCCATGGAAGACTCTCTGGCCGAGTCCTACACAAAGAAGACTTCTGCCAAAGAGATCTGGGAGTCCGTGGGGAAGCTGTATGACGACGACGAGGCCCGGTCGAAGATGTTCATGGTTGAAAAATACCACAAATGGGTCTTTGAAGACGAGAAGACCATGCTGCCCCAAGTGAAAGAGTTCCTGAAGCTGCGCCAGAAACTGGAGGATGATAGCATGCCCCTCGTCGACAAGTTCGTCGTTGGAGGGATCGTGGCAAAATTTCCTCCAGGATGGAGCAACATCTATGCAAGGATGCATAGGAAGAAGATGGAGATTAGCCTGGATAATCTCCTCAGTGAGATTCATGTTGAGGACGAAATGCGCTCTCAACAGAAGTTGGACGCCCTATCCAAGCAACTAGCAACGGCAAATCTGGTTCAAGCCACCAGAGAGAACAAAGGGAAGCAGGCGGCTTCTCACCACAAGAAGAAGGACTTCTCGAATCTGAAAGTGAAGGGTCCAGGATTCAAGCAACAGAAGTCCAAGTCCCATGTGACTTGCTTCAACTGTGGCAAGAAGGGTCACTATAAAAGTGAATGCAAGTCCAAGCCCAAAGAGCAAGGTGAGCCTAACAAGGTTTCTTTGGTTACTAATCAGGTTGCCATGATAGCACAGGTTGCAACTGTGGGGGCAGACTTGGACTGGTGGATAGATACTGGCGCGATATGTCATGTCTGTTCAGACAAGGACTGGTTCGTCTCCTATGAGCCTACTTCCGAGAAAGTCATGATGGCGAACCAGGCACAAGCTGAAGTACTGGGGATCGGGACGGTGGAGCTGAAGCTTACATCGGGGAACATTCTGACGCTTCAAGGTGTGAAGCATGTTCCTGCAATCGCAAAGAACCTGACCTCTGGGAGCATGCTCTGCAACGTAGGCTTGAGGATGGACATCAATGCTGGCCAAATGGTGATGTCCAAGAAGGGTACTTTCTTCAGGAAAGCTTTTCAGACTGAAGGAATGTACAAAATTCAGCTTGTTGTAACCCAGCATAATAATGTTAATGCTATCACTAGTTTGAATTACTCTCTTGAATTGTGGCATAATAGACTAGGACATGTTCATTGTAAGCGAATAAACAAAATGTCTAGTCTAGGACTTATCTCCAAGTGTGGGGGTAAGGTAGAGAAATGTGAGATATGTGCTCAGATGAAGATCACAAGGAAACCCTTTCACAGGGTCAATCGAAGCACAGATCTTCTGGAGTTGGTTCACTCAGATATCTGTGACTTCAAACAATTCTCTACAAAGGCCGGGATGAAGTATTTCATTACTTTCATAGACGACTTCTCCAAGTATGCCTTCGTCTATTTACTCAAATCTAAAGACGAAGCATTCGAGAAGTTCAAGGAGTTCAGGGCCGAGGCTGAACGGCAAACTGGACAACAACTCAAGAGGCTGAGGAGTGATCGAGGTGGGGAATATAGGTCTCACGAATTCTCATCATTCTGCAAAGAACATGGAATCATCAACGAGACGACGGCTCCGTATTCTCCACAATCCAACGGAGTAGCAGAAAGGAAGAACAGAACGTTGACAGAGATGATGAACTCTATGCTGTTGACTGCGGGTCTCCCAAAGTGCTATTGGGGAGAAGCTGCATTAACGGCCACTTTCATTCTGAACAGAGTGCCATATGCAACTTCCGACATAACTCCTCATGAACTCTGGTTCAAAGTCAGACCCAACCTGAATGTCATTCGAGTGTGGGGGTGCCTGACTTATGTGAAGCTCCCGGATCTGAAGATTCAGAAGCTGGGGACAAGGACTACTAAGGCGATCTTCCTGGGGTATGCCGAGAAGAGTGATGCTCGGAGATTCCTTGATATCGAGTCAAATCATATCATCGAATCTCGCGATGCTGAATATTTTGAAGAAAAGTTTGCAAGGCATAAGAACATTGTTCTCGCGGATATTCCGGAGAATAATGAGGGTGCGAAGCAGACAGAGGTCTTTATCGAACCGGTAGTCCAAGATGGAGCTGTTGTCGAGGAGACATCAGCTGAACCAGAACTCGCTGAGCCGTCAACTAAGCGAGCGAGGAGGCCGAAAGACTTCGGAGATGACTTCGTCATCTATCATGTGGAAGCAGATCCGCTTACCTATGATGAGGCGATGAAGACCAGAGATGCTATATTCTGGAAGGAGGCGATTGACAACGAGATTGACTCAATCACCTCCAATAACACATGGGTATTGGTCGACCTACCAGAAGGAGCAAGACCCATCGGATGCAAATGGATCTTCAAGAAGAAGATGAAAGCAGATGGAACCATTGACAAGTTCAAGGCCAGGCTAGTGGCCAAGGGATTTGCTCAGAAGCAGGGGATCGACTACTTTGACACTTATGCTCCAGTAGCTCGGATGACAACTATCAGATTGTTAATTGCTTTAGCAGCAATACACAAGCTGGTGATACATCAAATGGATGTGAAAACGGCATTCCTTAATGGCGAGCTGACCGAAGAGATCTACATGCAACAACCAGAAGGTTTTGTCGTCAGAGGTCTGGAAGACAAAGTCTGCAAGTTGATGAAGTCTCTGTATGGTTTGAAGCAAGCTCCCAAAATGTGGCATGAGAAGTTTGACAAGGTGATAAGGTCAAATGGCTACAGAGTCAGTGAAACAGACAAGTGTGTCTATACGAAGTTTGCTGACGGAAGAGGAGTAATCGTTTGTCTATACGTGGACGACATGCTAATCCTAGGTACGGATTTAAGCTGCATCACAGAGACAAAGAAATTCCTCTCGACCAAGTTCAGTATGAAGGACTTGGGGGATGCCGACGTAATCTTGGGGCTCAAGATCATCCGGACAGGCACTGGAATAGCGCTGTCACAGTCTCATTACATTGAGAAGATGCTCTCTCGCTACGGGTATCAAGATCTTCCTATTATTGATACACCGTACAGGAGTGATCTGAAACTGGAGCCAAATTCGAAGGAGAGCGTCAGGCAGTTGGAGTACGCTAGCGTCATCGGAAGTTTGATGTACGCTACTACTGCCACAAGGCCTGACATAGCCTTTGCAGTAGGAATGCTGAGTCGATTTACGAACAATCCAGGCGTAAAGCATTGGAAAGCTGTGAAGCGTGTTATGAGATATCTCAAGAAGACTCAGACATATGCACTATACTACAGCGGAGATCCGTCAGTAGTGGAAGGCTTCAGTGATGCTAGCTGGTGTTCAGAGGTGGAGAGGGAATATTCCACAGGTGGATATGTGTTCGCCATGGGTGGAGCTGCTATATCGTAGAAGTCAAAGAAGCAGACTATGTTATCTCGCTCCTCCATGGAATCTGAATTCTTTGCATTGGACGCTTCTGCAGATGAAGCAGAGTGGCTTCGGGAGCTCATATATGACCTTCCAATGGTTGGGGCTCAGATACCGGCGATTCCGATATACTGTGACAACCAGGCGGCAGCAGCAGTGGCATCAAATGAACTCTTCAACGGGAAGAAGAGGACTGTACGGTTGAAGCACAGAGCAGTGAACGATCTCATCAAAAGGGGCGTCATTGCAGTGATCGATGTTCGGAGTCAGGAAAACCTGGCGGATCCGTTCACGAAGGGTCTCAAGCGTCAGCTGGTCGAGGACACAGCAAGGAAGATGGGCTTGAAGACTTTCTGATATTGTGTTATTGTAATCCTACCATAAAATTTTATGTTATTGGTTCAAAGAGAAATCTACTAGACATTTAATTTTTGGTTCAAAGGAGGATCATTGACTAGAATAATATCAGTTAACAGTGGGTACTTGTTCTGCGGAACATGGATGGGTTACGGACCCATAACCACTGTTGTCTACTATGTATTTTCTGCGGAAAATTGATCCTGTGGGAAGGATGGCTTAAACGCCTTAATGAGTTCTCAGGCAGAGTGAATGCCTGGTGTGCTTTACAGGAAGCACGGTAGAGCAGCAATACAAGGAGTGAAACTCCATGCTACAGTGGGGTGACTCCACCATGAGGTTCCCAGGTAGGGATAATGCCTCGGCTTTGTAAGCTAAGTCACAGCGGAGTAGCACCGCAAATAGGCAGGTAGCCTAATGCTGTATGATAATCGTAATAAAGAGAGATAGACAGCACTACAAAGAGGACGATGTCCTCATGTTACAGTGGCATGACACCACGAAGAGGTACCGGGTAGGGTAAAGCCTCGGCTTCGCAAGCCATGTCATAGCGGCGTAACACCGCACGGAAGCGCAAGGCTTCATGCTGGGTAGTTTGGCACTACAAAGGGGCTTGTGACCTCATGCTACAGTAGTATGACACTACGATGAGGTACCCAGATGGGGTAAAGCCTCGGCTTTAAGCCATGTCATAGCGGCGTAGCACCGCAAAGAAGCGCAATGCTTCATGCCATGACTCTTTATAAAGAACTCACCTATAGTGTATGGAAAGAGATATCAGGCCGTCTCTTGAGGGTAAGCTTGTAGACGCCCAAAATTATACACTGAAACCAGGCTGGCACAAGGCCTTCAATGTGCAGCCAGAAGCACAGTTGATGTCATTATGTGAGTAGGAAGAATTGCAGTTATGGTACAGAATTCAAGGCTTAGTCCATTCTTGTATCATGCTGTTATTTAACCTATGCGGGAAGATTCAAGTCGTAGCGACATCTCTCCTAATGCATGATGGACAATCACTGTGGGGAACGCTCAACCCATATATTGAGATATGTGGGGGATTGTTGGTGTTTTTGCCTTTGGACTAGAAAAGATAGTCCCACATCGACTACACCAAATTGTGATTATCTCAATATAATGCATTGCTTGTGTTGAGGTGTGCACATGAGGTGTAGTGGGGCACAAGTTTGTGCCATGTGGAAGTATTTTCTAGAAGGAAAAAGGATTAAATCCAACAAGGATGAAAGTTAATTTTTGTTGTGCGGATGCGGACTCGGACTCGGACACGGACTCTAGGATGTCTCGTGCATGCACGGGAGTGTTCGGGGGGTAGGCGTGGACTGGCACACTTCTATGCTGATTGTGGGATGATCTAAAATATCAAACTCTATTTTTGAGTATTGGTATTTTAGTCCCACATCGGATAGGAGAAGAGGTGAAGTCTCAACTCCACTCTATAAATAGAGCCCCTTGGCCTCCTTTGAAAGATGCACCAAGAAGAGAGTTGAGGGAGTCTGTTAAGTCCAGGAAGCCCGTTCAAGTCTCAAATATTGACTTACGAGCGTTCCAGAAGTTCTCCTGAACTTGCTGGTTCCTGGGAGCTTATCCGTACTGCGGGTATAGCTTTGAGCGCCGGTGTTCTACACCCCAGCGAGATCCGTTCTTCTTCTTCCTCCCTCTTTCTGTTGCCTTCGAGAATCTGAGACTCAACTGTTGTTGATCATCTCTTGTTGCCTTCGAGAATACCGTCGCTTCTCTTTAGAAGTAATATGGTTCGGTTGCCTTCGAGAATACCGTCGCTTCTCTTTAGAAGTTATACGGTTCTGTTGCCTTCGAGAAATATTACGAAATAATCTTTTTAGATTCTCGTATAACAACTTCACCTTCTTTAGGGTGTTGTTGCCAGAAACATTGTCTTTACAATTGTTTTCTGAACTCGTGTTTTTTCCATCGATTGTTCGTCAAGGGACCAACAAATAACTCTTTTATTGCTTCTTTAGCGTCTCCTTGGCAATTGTTTGGTAGCCGAGGTATTTTTAGAGGATATATTATGAGCGTTTACGAGAAGTCTGATTTTAGATGGTTTTAAGCAGCTACTTTTAAACCTGTTCAATTCATATTTGGTAATTCATTAACAAACAGTACTGGAAGTTTTTTACAAGGAAAAAAAAAAACAGTATGCTCATATATAGGTTTTATTTCTGATGTTGAAGTCTTGCAAGTTTTTTACAAGAATAAAATTACCTATATGTCCATATATAGGTTTTATTTCTGATGCTAAAGTCTTGCTTGATGCATCATTATTGAAGATGTCTTTATGGGCTGTGTATCATACAGTGTTCAATTTTTACAATAATCAAATAGAATTTGTGAAGGCTGCATGACCTTGCATCCACTACTTAATTATATTGGAAGTGTATGTACCAATGTAATACATGATTTCTGCATATAGTAAGCATTTGATATAAAAATTTGATTTTGTGAATGGATTTTCAGCCGTTTTAGTGAAGAATTTAGCGGGTCTATTTTCTGCTTTCTTGTTACAAGTTAGTTGGGAAATTATTCACCTTCTCAGGGAAAAAAGAGAAGGTCTACTTGCATATATATTTATGTACTTTTGGGTTGTGTTTTAAATCCACAATTCCATCACGAGGACTGCTTAGGAGAACATAAGGCTGCTTGGTAGAAAAACAAGGTTAAACTTTTGGCATATTACTTATCTGCTCAAGCCAAAAGTTGAGAAAGGGAAACAAAGATAGAAAGAGAAACAAAGATTATAAGGAGAATATGGTAGGATACTAGTAATAATTGTATTTTTTGGGTAAGGATATAGATAGAATAAAATAATAATTTTTGATAGAAAAACCGATTTTGATATTTGTAAAGATATAAAATATACTACATGGGTGGGGTTTCAGCCGACCAAAAATTAGTACCTTAAAAAATTACCAAGCAGAATTTTTTTTTAGACACTTCATAAACGACAGCAGGCTCAAAATCCTTCCAAAGTCGATGAAAACATAGTTGCCAGTAAGACCCTTAGCTGACTTTTTGTAAGTGGAATACTATATAGCTGAAAATTCTATATTGACATGAATCAAGTTTCTAGTAGTTAAATTTTCTAAAAAATTATATTTTCATATTTGGTGAATATTAAATATTCCAGGAAAAAATGAATGATTTTTTAAAAAACTGAGGGAAAAACAAAAAACAATATTTTAAAAAAAATTGTTAAAAAAAAATGAAAAAAGCCAAAAATAATTCTTAAAAAATGAAAAAGAACAAAAAATGAAAAATAAAATAAAAAGAGTATTAGAAAAGAAACGAAAAAATATTTTTGCCCGTGCAAAAAAATATACTTATTTGTCAAGTTATTTTCTCGTTTTATGACCTAACAATTTTATGTATTTGTTTAACCTAGTAAAATTTTGTATAAAAATCATAAAATTTACTCTTTTTTTTTTCAAAAATAACTTGAGTCGGTTTCGCTTATTGTAGTATGAGAAACACAACACTATAACTTCTTAGTGTTGAATTGTATCTCATTTTCGGTTGAGTACTCAAAAAGGGGGTGACAATGGAGTTGATAATTTAGTTCCACATCGGGTAGGAGGTGAGATCATGAGGTGTAGATAATTGGAATTGGTTCATGTCTTATAGGAGAATTCTCTTTTAAGGCATATGGGTCCAATTCAATATCGCACCTCATGGGCCAACTACGTTTCGGGTCACACCGCGTTCCCAACAAGTGGTATCAGAGCCTATGGTTACGATACGGGTTTGGACGGCTATAATTAGTTCGAGACAGATGGTGCTGAACGTTCATGCGTATACACGGATATATGGGCTCTCTTCTCAAGGTGGAGTGGAGTTAATATGCAACTACACAGATTGGCTTCAAATGTAGGTTTGACGAGCCCAAGGTGGAACAAGGGGTTGTGGTTGGCACACAGTGATGGTGCGGATGAACGTATAGGTTTGCTTCGAACGGATCGAGATGACAATATGTCGGATCTCCTGGGTGCTTGGCAGGTGGAAACGAATAAAGGTAGCAGGAGTGCTAAGGTTGTTCGGCTGACCGGAACGGATAAACGTAGCAAAGGTGCTAAGGTTGTTCGGCTAGCAAAAATGAACAAATGTAGTAAGGGTGCTAGGGTTATTCGGCTAGCGGAAACGAGCTAAGATAGAGAGCTTGTTGGATTGTATCTCGTTTCCGGTGGAGCTCAAAAAGGGGTGACAATGGAGTTAGTAATTTAGTCCCACATTGGAGGTGGGATCATGAGATGTAGATAATTGAAATTGGTTCAAGCCTTAGAGAATTATCTTTTAAGCATATGGGCCCAATTCAATATCCTACCTCATGGACCAACTCCGATTCGGGTCACACCGCATTTCCAACACTTAAGAAAAGTAGTTAGGGATGAGATTGAAGACGACATCAATTACAAGAAGAAGAAAAATTGATCATATTTAGGAAGGTCTTATAGTTGAATTATCAAAAAATTATTTATTTATATATTACTTGGTATCTATATTGATTTTTAAAAATGTACTATCTTATAAATTTGTCACTCCCCGATCCTGGAATACGTATTTTAATACTTAAACCGATAAATTGTATTTATCTTGTATTTATACTATATTTATTATGCTGTATTTCTTCATGTATTTCCCAAAAATATTTGACAAAATATTATTTCCTAATTTATTTTCTGTATTTGGACCTACAGTTTTGGCTCATTTGGGTAACCTATTCTTGGTTCACCAATGGTTCATCATGAACCCATGGGTCCAAGATCTTTATATATATAACCCATCTCCTTCTCTCTCTTCTCATTTACTTCCTCTCATTTATTTCCTCCACCAACCAAGGCAACTACCAACTTGCTCAAGAGATGGATCCATAATTTTGTCAATGATTTCTTACAAAACTATTTGCCAAAACATGTTCTTCTCTTCAATCTATACTAGTTTAGAACTTGAAATTTTCCATTTTAAAGCCTTAATTTTTGTAGATCTAGGTTTTAATCATTTTCGGATTTTGCATAGTTTGATCTACTTTAGTTGGATTTTATAGGTTTTTGATGCTTCCATGTGGAAGAGCATTCAGTTTCACCCAAGTTGGAACTTTGGAAATCTGGATTTGGAGTTCGGATGGCCAAGTTATGATGCTTTAAAGTTTGGGTTCAGCCATGGTGTTCTTGCTGTTTGGAGAAGACAGTGAACAGTGTGCTCCGTCTGAGCACGCTTCCTGTTGGAAGTGTGTCTCTCCTTGAGCCTGCGTGACTTTTCATGCAGCTCTTTCCTTGAGCCTGCGTGACTTTTCACGCAGCTCTCTCTTTGAGCCTGCGTGACTTTTCACGCAGCTCTCTCCTTGGGCTTGCGTGACTTTTCACGCAGCTCTCTCCTTGAGCCTGCGTGACTTTTCACGCAGCTCTCTCCTTGGGCTTGCGTGACTTTTCACGCAGCTCTCTCCTTGAGCCTGCATGACTTTTCACGCAGCTCTCTCTCCTTGAGCTTGCGTGACTTTTCACGCAGCTCTCTCCTTGAGCCTGCATGACTTTTCACGCACGCTGCCTTGAGTAAGCCCGCGTGACTTTTACCCCTTGAGCGTGCGTGCTTTTGTGCGTACGCTTTTGATATTTTATTAGATATTATATGCCC
The DNA here is from genome assembly GCA_029216955.1 of Iris pallida. Lineage (NCBI taxonomy): Eukaryota > Viridiplantae > Streptophyta > Magnoliopsida > Asparagales > Iridaceae > Iris > Iris pallida. Next base: position 10,483,082 of record JANAVB010041420.1, read on the forward strand.
ATTTTATATCCTTACGCCTTTTGTCCCGAGCATGATATGAGCACTAATGTGACCCCGGAGAACAAAGTGTTCCTTCCTGATACATGTACCTGAATGTCCCAGTTCTTGTTCATGCTTGACAAATGACTCGTAACTCCACGTGGCATATTTGCAATGATGCATTACACTAAGGAGGGTAGAACATGTTGACATACTGATTGACATGGATCCTCTTTGGGGTACTCGTACTAAAGTACGACTTTAGGAGGATAATCATGAAGGCCACAGCATGTGAGTCCAAGATTTCACCTAGGGTTAAACTAGGCAACTAAATATACTAGATGCATGGGGAGGGCAGAATCCCGAGATCGTGTTACACCAGCCGCCTTGAGATATTGTCTTGACGCGCCGGCTGGTCTCCACGGATACTGTGTCATCCGCAACCAGTGGATGACTGTATCCGATTAATTCCTGCTATATAATATATGTTTTGGCAAGGTAGCCTTACGAGGGACCTGTGCTCAATCATACCTGTCTACGCGAACCCCTGGGTTGGCTAGCCTTGCTGGAAAGATACGATCTGAGGATTTTCTAAATAACATAACGCGAGTATAACCTCGTCCCACTAGAAACTCGTAGACTTGATTGGCCGTGAAAACGACTTGCTTGTATCCTATTACCTTCCGTGAATAACTGAGGGAAGCGGACTGTCATGGTACGTGATCCAACCCATGTTCTTGTTTGATTGTTGGATTGGTTATCGTACTATGATGGGCTGTGGACCGAAGTTATGAACGGAAGACATATTCTGGTTGTGAAGTGATACTTCTGTGAATGACTGAGGAACATGGTCTATCATGGTACATGATCCAACCCATGTTCTTGTTTTATTGTTGGGTTCGTTATTGTGCCGCGATAGGCTATCGACCGAAGTCACGATCAGGAGATTTTATTGTTTTTACCTTTTAACTTATGTGAAAGTTATAGAGTACGACACGTCCCGACTCCATGCGGTACCTTTTGTCCTTGTTTGGTTGTAAGGGTGCCATATGGGTTCGAAGATGTTGCGCTACCCTATAATAGTAGCATAAGTATTACTATTATCAATCATTCTATTAACTGGGTTTTTAATCTTAACTCTTGTGCTCCTTTGGCGGTACTTGCTATTCGGGGCTGACCCCGCTGGTTTTGTTTGGCCAGATCTCGTAGCAGAGCCAAAGGACACGATCTTCCTCCCTGACATCCATGGTGCATACTAGGAGCATGGCGGTTCGGAGACTCGAGTGGATTTCTTCTCCACCACTCCTGCTTATATTTTGTACGGCGTTTAGCCACCGGTACCTGTTAGCCGAATTACTTGATATTTTGTGTCAGTATAGAATTGTAAATAAACAGACTGCAGCTGTGTATAATTTTGTACTCCTGACTCTCTGAGATAGCTAAATTATAAAGCTAGTCTCTCATGATCATTTTGATGAAGCGTCAAGGACGCCTTACTGCTTTATCTTTAATGTTCATTTATTTGCTGATGTGATTTGATTGATTGAGACATAGAACTCTGTGGGACCAAAGGAGACTTGATTGTAGCATGTAACCCCTAGTCTCTCGACAGCCACGATCGCCGTATGACGTTACGTACCTCATATGGAGTAGCTGGCCTAGTCCGTCTCCGTATTTCGGTACTGGGGCGTGACAAGGTTTTAGTGGTGGCCCATGCAGGTCTGATTTTCAGACTTGTGGGGTATTGCAAATTATTAGGAGTCTCAATCAAAACTTGTTCCCCTTGAAATTCTGTTTCGAATTCTCTGTCCTTGCCTTGATCTCTAACCTGACTTGCATCCTCGAAATCTTCCTCGTCCGGACTTGATAATCTTATATTCTTCTCTATAGGGGTGCTTCATTCTCAGTAGCGGGTGAGGCCCATGAGGAAGAGCAGCAAGAGCATGGCTCGACTGGGCAGCAACAGGGAAGAGAACCTTCCCCAGGGCAAACACGAGCAGAAATGGAACCAGAGGCAGTGCAGCCGCAGGTTGTTGAAACTCCTGCAGCACCAGCAGCGATGGCAGTACCAGACGTCGTAGCACTCCTGGAGATCATTCGGGGCTTTCTTGTCACTAACCAACAGCAACAGACTCGGCAGCAGGAGCAGAACGTGTTGCTGAACTAAGGGATTCAGTTAGCTCTTGAGAGGAGTGCCGGGGTTGACTCGGGAGCATCAGAAAGGTTTCGTCGCTTGAACCCGAGGTATTTTGATGGCACGGAGGATGCCATCACTGCGAATGCATGGATTCAAGACATCGAAGCCATTCTTGTGGCAGCCAAGGTTCCAGATGATGAGAAGGTTGATCAGGTCAAACTGGTCCTTCAGGATCTTGCCCGCGACTGGTGGGCATCAGAAGAAGTTGGTACAAGACGCCCTGTTCGTTGGACCACCTTCAGTGACAGATTCAAGGCCAAGTATTTTGGCGTAGTAGCTCGATATGAGCTCCAGCAGAAGTTTATCAGTCTCAAGCAAGCAGGCAAGACCGTAGATGGGTATGCAGCAGAGTTCTGTAGATTGTGCCATTTCGTACCAGCAATGGTGGCAACGGAGCCAGAGAAAGCTATGAGGTTCCAGCAGGGACTTCATTTGGAACTATTGCAGCTTGTGGAAGGACACGACTACCAGACGTTTGACGCTGTTTTGACGGCCGCTCGGAGGTACGAGCTTACCCAGCAGAGGTTGGCATCGAGGACAGGAGGTCAGAAGAGATCTCATTCCCAGGTTGGAGAAGAAGCAATACAGCGAACATCGGTACCAGCACCCGGTGTACGTATTCATGATGCAGGAGCGCCGCGGAGGACGACCGTGTCAACTAATACAGTGCCAGTTCGGCATCAGCAACCGAGGAACCAGCAACAGCGTCAGGGAGCACCCAGGGCTGTACATTTTGTGGGAAGGCAGGACACACGAGGGAGGTATGTCGGTCAGCGAATGGCTTATGCTTGAGGTGTGGTAGTTCAGACCACCGTATTTCCACTTGTCCTATGATGCAGAGGCCAGGAGGGCCAGCTCAGCAGTTTCCAGCATTGCCAGCTCCGGTGGCAACCTCGAGTGGAGGGCCAGTATTAGCAGTAAGGCCCCTAGCCCAGCATCTACCAACGCAGGCTCAGATGTTCCGCCAGGCACAGGAAGCCGAAGGCCCTCAGAGGCAGCAACAGCATGGTCGAGGAAGGCCGCAACAAGGGGCTCCGCGGGGCCAGGCTCTCACATTGACCTTGGGAGAGGCTCTAGCATCTAGTGACGTGGTGGCAGGTAAAATTCTCGTCACCTCATTTCCCGCTGTAGCATTATTTGATTCAGGCGCTACTCATTCATTCATCTCTGCACAATATGCTACACGGATTGGATTAGAGTTTGAGGCATTGCCGGAGAGGATGGATATACTCACCGGCAATGGGCTCGTAGAAGTTAGCAGAGTGCGCTTTTCATGTCCGGTAGAGGTGTGTGGGCATTTATTGCCCGCATCATTGATTGAATTCCATATGGGGAATTTTGATGTTGTGCTTGGCATGGACTGGTTGAGAGACAGTCATGCGACAATTGATTGTAGAGGTGGTAGGGTCATATTCAGCGTTCCTGGGATGGAACAGTTCATCTTTACTCGAACCTTGAAGAATCAGGCCGGAGGCATCATCTCAGCAGCAGTGTCAGAGCCAGAACAGATTCCGAGAGTGGTCGAAGATTTTCTCGACGTCTTCCCTGATGAGCTCCCAGGGATACCCCCAGTCAGAGAGGTAGAATTTAGCATTGAGTTGAACCCTGGAACGAGGCCTATTGCAGACAGAGTTTACAGAATGTCGCCGTCAGAACAGGATAAGTTGTATCAGCATGAAGAAGAGTTGAAGTCTAAGGGATTCATCCGAGACAGTAAATTGCCCTGGGCCGCGCCAGTGATTCTAGTTCCCAAGAAGGATGGGTCGACGAGGATGTGCATCGACTACCGCAAGCTGAATGCAGTAACAGTGAAGAATAAGTACCCGCTACCAAGGATTGATGACCTGTTTGACCAGTTGAGCAAGGCCAGTATCTTTTCCAAGATCGATCTTCGGTCGGGATACTATCAAGTAAGAGTCCGGGAGCAAGACATACCGAAGACAGCATTCAGATCTAGATATGGGCATTATGAGTTTTTAGTAATGCCCTTTGGACTAACAAACGCCCCCGCAGTATTCATGGATTTAATGAACCGCATCTTTCTGCCGTATTTGGATAAATTTGTGGTGGTGTTCATAGATGACATTCTTGTCTATTCCAGCAGTGAAGAGGAGCATGAGAAACATCTTAGGACTGTCTTACAGACATTGAGGGAGCATCAACTTTATGCGAAGCTCGACAAGTGTGAATTCTGGTTAGATCATATTTCGTTCCTGGTGCATGTAATTTCTGGGGCAGGAGTGTCAGTGGATCCGAAGAAGATTGAGGCCGTAGAGCATTGGCCAGTCCCGAGAACGGTTGCAGAAGTACGAAGTTTCTTAGGATTAGCTGGTTACTACAGAAGGTTCGTGGCGGACTTTGCCAAGATCTCTGCGCCCTTAACGCGTTTGACGCACAAGGACGTAGAGTTTGTTTGGTCAGCTAGCTGTCAGGCATCATTTGAAGAATTGAAGAAGAGGTTGATCTCAGCCCCGATCTTGACGCTTCCAGTAGGAGCGGGAGGCTTTACAGTATATTGTGATGCATCTGGAAAGGGTCTTGGATGTGTGTTGATGCAGCACGGAAAGGTGATAGCATATGCGTCTCGACAGCTTCGAGACCATGAGAAGAATTACCCGACTCACGATTTGGAGTTAGCAGTTGTGGTGTTTTCACTCAAGTTGTGGAGGCATTATTTATACGGAGATCGGGTAGAGATCTATACTGATCATAAGAGTTTGAAATACGTATTCACGCAGCGAGATTTGAACATGAGGCAAAGAAGATGGTTAGAACTACTGAAGGATTTTGACTTAGATCTTCAGTATCATCCAGACAAGGCGAATATAGTTGCAGATGCACTGAGTAGGAGAGACAGTACCTTTATCTTGACCTTGCAGAAGCATATTTTAGAGGACCTTCAGAGTATGGAAATCGAAGTAGTTTTGCCAAGGGATATAGGAAGAATGACCAGTATGCAGATTCAATCAACCATAGTAGAGAGGATAAGGGCAGCACAAGCAAGAGATCCACAGATTCAGAAGTTGCGGTCGGAGTGTGAATCAGGCCGTAGGAAGGAGTTAGTGATTCATGAAGATGGTACGCTCAGGTTTGGAAACAGACTCTGTGTACCGAGTGGAGACCTTCGGCAAGAAGTTATGTCCGAAGCTCATAGTTCTATTTACTCCATTCATCCTGGAGGAATGAAGATGTATCGAGATATCAGGCAGTACTTTTGGTGGAATGGCATGAAAAAAGAGATAGCGAGATTTGTATCCAAGTGTCTGGTATGTCAGTAGGTGAAAGCCGAGCAGCAGAGACCAGCAGGGTTGCTACAGCCGCTTCCTATCCCAGAATGGAAATGGGAGCACATCACGATGGATTTTGTGACTGGTTTACCTAGATCCCCGGCTGGCAAGAATGCAGTCTGGGTAATAGTAGATCGACTCACGAAGGTCGCTCATTTCCTTCCCTTCCGAATTGGACAGACTACTGAGCAGTTAGCTGAAATGTACATGAAGTAGATAGTAAGGCAGTACGGTGTTCCAGTTAGTATAGTATCAGATCGGGATACGCGGTTTACTTTCCATTTTTGGCGGAGCTTGTACCAAAGTTTGGAAACCAAGTTAAGATTCAGTACTGCTTATCATCCATAAACTGACGGGCAATCAGAAAGAACCATTCAGACGTTAGAAGATATGCTACGGGCGTGTACCATAGATTTTGGCGGATCTTGGGAGGACCACCTTCATCTAGTGGAGTTCTCCTATAACAACAGCTATCAGGCTAGCATTCAGATGGCCCCATTCGAAGCATTGTACGGAAGGAAGTGCAGGTCCCCTTTGGCATGGGACGACGTCGGAGAACGGAAGTTGTTGGGACCAGAGATGATCACGCAGACTGTGGAGATAGTTAAGTTGGTCAGAGAGCGCCTTCGAGTTGCACATGACCGACATCGTCATTGGACAGATCAGCATCGTAGGCCTCTAGAGTTTAGAGTTGGCGACCAAGTGTTTCTGCGAATTTTGTCTACTCGGGGTATCATCAGATTTGGAACCCGGGGAAAGCTTAGTCCAAGATACGTTGGTCCTTTTAAGATTCTCGCTCGGGTAGGTGATGTGGCTTATCGACTTGCCCTTCCGCCTTCGTTAACTGGCATACATGATATGTTTTATGTGTCCCAATTACGTGGGTATGTCCCGGATCCGAGTCATGTCCTCGATCATTCTGAGTTAGTCGTTGGTACCGACCTAACTTACGAGGAACAACCCGTATCTATTTTAGACCGGCGAGAGAAGGTACTCAAGAATCGGACGATAAGCCTTGTCCGTGTTTCTTGGAACCATCACTCTTCGGGAGAGTCAACCTGGGAGCACGAGGACGAGATCAGATCTCGGTATCCGCATTTGTTTGACTGATAAGGTATATTTTTGCACCTTATTCACACGATTCTATGCTTATCTGCACCTGCTTGTTTGCACTTTGTGATGTATGATAATAACTGCTATAATAGTTAACTTGTATATGATTGAGCCTTGCTTGCCCTGATTTCGCTATCCTGTCTTGGCTGGAATTCCGAGGACGGAATTTTTCTAAGAAGGGTAGAGATGTCACTCTCCGATCCTGGAATGCGTATTTTAATACGTAAACCGATAAATTGTATTTATCTTGTATTTATACTATATTTATTATGCTGTATTTCTTCATGCATTTCCCAAAAATATTTGACAAAATATTATTTCCTAATTTATTTTCTGTATTTGGACCTACAGTTTTGGCTCATTTGGGTAACCTATTCTTGGTTCACCAATGGTTCATCTTGAACCCTTTGGTTCATCATGAACCCATGGGTCCAAGATCTTTATATATATAACCCATCTCCTTCTCTCTCTTCTATTTACTTCCTCTCATTTATTTCCTCCACCAACCAAGGCAAGTACCAACTTGCTCAAGAGATGGATCCATAATTTTATCAATGATTTCTTACAAAACTATTTGCCAAAACATGTTCTTCTCTTCAATCTATACTAGTTTAGAACTTGAAAATTTCTATTTTAAAGCCTTAATTTTTGTAGATCTAGGTTTTAATTATTTTCGGATTTTGCATGGTTTGATCTACTTTAGTTGGATTTTATGGGTTTTTGATGCTTCCATGTGGAAGAGAATTCAGTTTCACCCAAGTTGGAACTTTGGAAATCTGGATTTGGAGTTCGGATGGCCAAGTTATGATGCTTTGAAGTTTGGGTTCAGCCATGGTGTTCTTGCTGTTTGGAGAAGACAGTGAACAGTGTGCTCCGTCTGAGCACGCTTCCTGTTGGAAGTGTGTCTCTCCTTGAGCCTGCGTGACTTTTCACGCAGCTCTTTCCTTGAGCCTGCGTGACTTTTCACGCAGCTCTTCCCTTGAGCCTGCGTGACTTTTCACGCAGCTCTCTCCTTGAGACTGTGTGACTTTTCACGCAGCTCTCTCCTTGGGCTTGCGTGACTTTTCACGCAGCTCTCTCCTTGAGCCTGCGTGACTTTTCACGCAGCTCTCTCCTTGGGCTTGCGTGACTTTTCATGCAGCTCTCTCCTTGAGCCTGCGTGACTTGTCACGCAGCTCTCTCTCCTTGAGCTTGCGTGACTTTTCACGCAGCTCTCTCCTTGAGCCTGCGTGACTTTTCACGCACGCTGCCTTGAGTAAGCCTGCGTGACTTTTACCCCTTGAGCGTGCATGCTTTTGTGCGTACGCTTTTGATATTTTATTAGATATTATATGCCCATTTTATATCCTTACGCCTTTTGTCCCGAGCATGATATGAGCACTAATGTGACCCCGGAGAACAAAGTGTTCCTTCCTGATACATGTACCTGAATGTCCCAGTTCTTGTTTATGCTCGACAAATGACTCGTAACTCCACGTGGCATATTTGCAATGATGCATTACACTAAGGAGGGTAGAACATGTTGACATACTGATTGACATGGATCCTCTTTGGGGTACTCGTACTAAAGTACGACTTTAGGAGGATAATCATGCAGGCCACAGCATGTGAGTCCAAGATTTCACCTAGGGTTAAACTAGGCAACTAAATATACTAGATGCATGGGGAGGGCAGAATCCCGAGATCGTGTTACACCAGCCGCCTTGAGATATTGTCTTGACGTGCCGGCTGGTCTCCACGGATACTGTGTCATCCGCAACGAGTGGATGACTGCATCCGATTAATTCCTGCTATATAATATATGTTTTGGCAAGGTAGCCTTACGAGGGACCTGTGCTCAATCATACCTGTCTACGCGAACCCCTGGGTTGGCTAGCCTTGCTGGAAAGATACGATCTGAGGATTTTCTAGATAACATGACGCGAGGATAACCTCGTCCCACTAGAAACTCGTAGACTTGATTGGCCGTGAAAATGACTTGTTTGTATCCTATTACCTTCCGTGAATAACTGAGGGAAGCGGACTGTCATGGTACGTGATCCAACCCATGTTCTTGTTTGATTGTTGGATTGGTTATCGTACTATGATGGGCTGTGGACCGAAGTTATGAACGGAAGACATATTCTGGTTGTGAAGTGATACTTCTGTAAATGACTGAGGAACATGGTCTATCATGGTACATGATCCAACCCATGTTCTTGTTTGATTGTTGGGTTGGTTATTGTGCCGCGATAGGCTATCGACCGAAGTCACGATCAGGAGATTTTATTGTTTTTACCTTTTAACTTATGTGAAAGTTATAGAGTACGACACGTCCCGACTCCATGCGGCATCTTTTGTCCTTGTTTGGTTGTAAGGGTGCCATATGGGTTCGAGGATGTTGCACTACCCTATAGTAGTAGCATAAGTATTACTATTATCAATTATTCTATTAACTGGGTTTTTAATCTTAACTCTTGTGCCCCTTTGGCGGTACTTGCTATTCGGGGCTGACCCCGCTGGTTTTGTTTGGCCAGATCTCGTAGCAGAGCCAGAGGACACGATCTTCCTCCCTGACATCCATGGTGCATACTAGGAGCATGGCGGTTCGGAGACTCGAGTGGATTTCTTCTCCACCACTCCTGCTTATATTTTGTGCGGCGTTTAGCCACCGGTACCTGTTAGCCGGATTACTTGATATTTTGTGTCAGTACAGAATTGTAAATAAACAGACTGCAGCTGTGTATAATTTTGTACTCCTGACTCTCTGAGATAGCTAAATTATAAAGCTAGTCTCTCATGATCATTTTGATGAAGCGTCAGGGACGCCTTACTGCTTTATCTTTAATGTTTATTTATTTGCTGATGTGATTTGATTGATTGAGACATAGAACTCTGTGGGACCAAAGGAGACTTGATTGTAGCATGTACCCCCTAGTCTCTCGACAGCCACGATCGTCGTATGACGTTACGTACCTCATATGGAGTAGCTGGCCTAGTCCGTCTCCGTATTTCGGTACTGGGGCGTGACAAGGTTTTAGTGGTGGCCCATGCAGGTCTGATTTTCAAACTTGTGGGGTATTACAAATTATTAGGAGTCTCAATCAAAACTTGTTCCCCTTGAAATTCTGTTTCGAATTCTCTGTCCTTGCCTTGATCTCTAACCTGACTTGCATCCTCGAAATCTTCCTCGTTCGGACTTGATAATCTTATATTCTTCTCTATAGGGGTGCTTCATTCTCAGTAGCGGGTGAGGCCCATGAGGAAGAGCAGCAAGAGCATGGCTCGACTGGGCAGCAACAGGGGAGAGAACCTTCCCCAGGACAGACACGAGCAGAAATAGAACCAGAGGCAGTGCAGCCGCAGGTTGTTGAAACTCCTGCAGCACCAGCAGCGACGGCAGTACCAGATGTCGTAGCACTCCTGGAGATCATCCGGGGCTTTCTTGTCACTAACCAACAGCAACAGACTCGGCAGCAGGAGCAGAACGTGTTGCTGAACCAAGGGATTCAGTTAGCTCTTGAGAGGAGTGCCGGGGTTGACTCGGGAGCATCAGAAAGGTTTCGTCGCTTGAACCCGAGGTATTTTGATGGCACGGAGGATGCCATCACTGCGGATGCATGGATTTAAGACATCGAAGCCATTCTTGTGGCAGCCAAGGTTCCAGATGATGAGAAGGTTGATCAGGTCTAACTGGTCCTTCAGGATCTTGCCCGCGACTGGTGGGCATCAGAAGAAGTTGGTACAAGACGCCCTGTTCGTTGGACCACCTTCAGTGACAGATTCAAGGCCAAGTATTTTGGCGTAGTAGCTCGATATGAGCTCCAACAGAAGTTTATCAGTCTCAAGCAAGCAGGCAAGACCGTAGATGGGTATGCAGCAGAGTTCTGCAGATTGTGCCGTTTCGCACCAGCAATGGTGGCAACGGAGCCAGAGAAAGCTATGAGGTTCCAGCAGGGACTTCATTTGGAACTATTGCAGCTTGTGGAAGGACACGACTACCAGACGTTTGACGCTGTTTTGACGGCCGCTCGGAGGCACGAGCTTACCCAGCAGAGGTTGGCATCGAGGACAGGAGGTCAGAAGAGATCTCATTCCCAGGTTGGAGAAGAAGCAATGCAGCGAACATCGGTACCAGCACCCGGTGTACGTATTCATGATGCAGGAGCGCCGCAGAGGACGGCCGTGTCAACTAATACAGTGCCAGTTCGGCATCAGCAACCGAGGAACCAGCAATAGCGTTAGGGAGCACCCCAGGGCTGTACATTCTGTGGGAAGGCAGGGCACACGTGGGAGGTATACCGGTCAGCGAATGGCTTATGCTTGAGGTGTGGTAGTTCAGACCACCGTATTTCCACTTGTCCTATGATGCAGAGGCCAGGAGGGCCAGCTCAGCAGTTTCCAGCATTGCCAGCTCCGGTGGCAACCTCGAGTGGAGGGCCAGTATTAGCAGTAAGGCCCCTAGCCCAGCATCTACCAACGCAGGCTCAGATGTTCCGCCAGGCACAGGAAGCCGAAGGCCCTCAGAGGCAGCAACAACATGGTCGAGAAAGGCCGCAACAAGGGGCTCCGCGGGGCCAGGCTCTCACATTGACCTTGGGAGAGGCTCTAGCGTCTAGTGACGTGGTGGCAGGTAAAATTTTCGTCACCTCATTTCCCGCTGTAGCATTATTTGATTCAGGCGCTACTCATTCATTCATCTCTGCACAATATGCTACACGGATTAGATTAGAGTTTGAGGCATTGCCGGAGAGGATGGATATACTCACCGGCAATGGGCTCGTAGAAGTTAGCAGAGTGCGCTTTTTATGTCCGGTAGAGGTGTGTGGGCATTTATTGCCCGCATCTTTGATTGAATTCCCTATGGGGAATTTTGATGTTGTTCTTGGCATGGACTGGTTGAGAGACAGTCATGCGACAATTGATTATAGAGGAGGTAGGGTCATATTCAGCGTTCCTGGGATGGAACAGTTCATCTTTACTCGAACCTTGAAGAATCAGGCCGGAGGCATCATCTCAGCAGCAGTGTCAGAGCCAGGACAGATTCCGAGAGTGGTCGAAGATTTTCTCGACGTCTTCCCTGATGAGCTCCCAGGGATACCCCCAGTCAGAGAGATAGAATTTAGCATTGAGTTGAACCCTGGAACGAGGCCTATTGCAGACAGAGTTTACAGAATGTCGCCGTCAGAACATGATAAGTTGTATCAGCATGAAGAAGAGTTGAAGTCTAAGGGATTCATCCGAGACAGTAAATCGCCCTGGGCCACGCCAGTGATTCTAGTTCCCAAGAAGGATGGGTCGACGAGGATGTGCATCGACTACCGCAAGCTGAATACAGTAACAGTGAAGAATAAGTACCCGCTACCAAGGATTGATGACCTGTTTGACCAGTTGAGCAAGGCCAGTGTCTTTTCCAAGATCGATCTTCGGTCGGGATACTATCAAGTAAGAGTCCGGGAGCAAGACATACCGAAGACAGCATTCAGATCTAGATATGGGCATTATGAGTTTTTAGTAATGCCCTTTGGACTAACCAACACCCCCGCAGTATTCATGGATTTAATGAACCGCATCTTTCTGCCGTATTTGGATAAATTTGTGGTGGTATTCATAGATGACATTCTTGTCTATTCCAGCAGTGAAGAGGAGCATGAGAAATATCTTAGGACTGTATTACAGACATTGAGGGAGCATCAACTTTATGCGAAGCTCGACAAGTGTGAATTCTGGTTAGATCATATTTCGTTTCTGGGGCATGTAATTTCTGGGGCAGGAGTGTCAGTGGATCCGAAGAAGATTGAGGCCGTAGAGCATTGGCCAGTCCCGAGAACGGTTGCAGAAGTGCGAAGTTTCTTAGGATTAGCTGGTTACTACAGAAGGTTCGTGGCGGACTTTGCCAAGATCTCTGCGCCCTTAATGCGTTTGACGCACAAGGACGTAGAGTTTGTTTGGTCAGCTAGCTGTCAGGCATCATTTGAAGAATTGAAGAAGAGGTTGATCTCAGCCCCGATCTTGACGCTTCCAGTAGAAGCGGGAGGCTTTACAGTATATTGTGACGCATCTGGGAAGGTTCTTGGATGTGTGTTGATGCAGCACGGAAATGTGATAGCATATGCGTCTCGACAGCTTCGAGACCATGAGAAGAATTACCCGACTCACGATTTGGAGTTAGCAGCTGTGGTATTTTCACTCAAGTTGTGGAGGCATTATTTATACGGAGATCGGGTAGAGATCTATACTGATCATAAGAGTTTGAAATACGTATTCATGCAGCGAGATTTGAACATGAGGCAAAGAAGATGGTTAGAACTACTGAAGGATTTTTACTTAGATCTTCAGTATCATCCAGGCAAGACGAATATAGTTGCAGATGCACTGAGTAGGCGAGACAGTACCTTTATCTTGACCTCGCAGAAGCATATTTTAGAGGACCTTCAGAGTATGGGAATCGAAGTAGTTTTGCTAAGGGATATAGGAAGAATGACCAGTATGCAGATTCAATCAACCATAGTAGAGAGGATAAGGGCAGCACAAGCAGGAGATCCACAGATTCAGAAGTTGCGGTCGGAGTGTGAATCAGGCCGTAGGAAGGAGTTAGTGATTCATGAAGATGGTACGCTCAGGTTTGGAAACAGACTCTGTGTACCGAGTGGAGACCTTCGGCAAGAAGTTATGTCCGAAGCTCATAGTTCTATTTACTCCATTCATCCTGGAGGAACGAAGATGTATCGAGATATCAGGCAGTACTTTTGGTGGAATGGCATGAAAAGAGAGATAGCGAGATTTGTATCCAAGTGTCTGGTATGTCAGCAGGTGAAAGCCGAGCAGCAGAGACCAGCAGGGTTGCTACAGCCGCTTCCTATCCCAGAATGGAAATGGGAGCACATCATGATGGATTTCGTGATCGGTTTACCTAGATCCCCGGCTGGCAAGAATACAGTCTGGGTAATAGTAGATCGACTCACGAAGGTCGCTCATTTCCTTCCCTTTCGAGTTGGACAGACTACTGAGCAGTTAGCAGAAATGTACATAAAGCAGATAGTAAGGCAGCACGGTGTTCCAGTTAGTATAGTATCAGATCGGGATACGCGGTTTACTTCCTATTTTTGGCGGAGCTTGCACCAAAGTTTGGGAACCAAGTTAAGATTCAGTACTGCTTATCATCCACAAACTGACGGGCAATCAGAAAGAACCATTCTGACGTTAGAAGATATGCTACGGGCGTGTACCTTAGATTTTGGCGGATCTTGGGAGGACCACCTTCATCTAGTGGAGTTCTCCTATAACAACAACAATCAGGCTAGCATTCAGATGGCCCCGTTCGAAGCATTGTACGGAAGAAAGTACAGGTCCCCTTTGGCATGGGACGACGTCGGAGAACGGAAGTTGTTGGGACCAGAGATGATCACACAGACTGTGGAGATAGTTAAGTTGGTCAGAGAGCGCCTTCGAGTTGCACAGGACCGACATCGTCATTGGGCAGATCAGCATCGTAGGCCTCTAGAGTTTAGAGTTGGCGACCAAGTATTTCTGCGGATTTCGTCTACTCGAGGTATCATCAGATTTGGAACCCGGGGAAAGCTTAGTCCAAGATACGTTGGTCCTTTTAAGATTCTCGCTCGGGTAGGTGATGTGGCTTATCGACTTGCCCTTCCTCCTTCGTTAACTGGCATACATGATGTGTTTCATGTGTCCCAATTACGTAGGTATGTCCCGGATCCGAGTCATGTCCTCGATCATTCTGAGTTAGTCGTTGGTACCGACCTAACTTACGAGGAACAACCCGTATCTATTTTAGACCGGCGAGAGAAGGTACTCAAGAATCGGACGATAAGCCTTGTCCGTGTTTCTTGGAACCATCACTCTTCGGAAGAGTCAACCTGGGAGCGCGAGGACGAGATCAGATCTCGGTATCCGTATTTGTTTGACTGATAAGGTATATTTTTGTACCTTATTGACACGATTCCATGCTTATCTGCACCTGCTTGTTTGCACTTTGTGATGTATGATAATAACTGCTATGATAGTTAACTTGTATATGATTGAGCCTTGCTTGCCCTGATTTCGCTATCCTGTCTTGGCTGGAATTCCGAGGACGGAATTTTTCTAAGAAGGGTAGAGATGTCACTCTCCGATCATGGAATACGTATTTTAATACGTAAACCGATAAATTGTATTTATCTTGTATTTATACTATATTTATTATGTTGTATTTCTTCATGCATTTCCCAAAAATATTTGACAAAATATTATTTCCTAATTTATTTTCTGTATTTGGACCTACAGTTTTGGCTCATTTGGGTAACCTATTCTTGGTTCACCAATGGTTCATCTTGAACCCTTTGGTTCATCATGAACCTATGGGTCCAAGATCTTTATATATATAACCCATCTCCTTCTCTCTCTTCTCATTTACTTCCTCTCATTTATTTCCTCCACCAACCAAGGCAAGTACCAACTTGCTCAAGAGATGGATCCATAATTTTGTCAATGATTTCTTACAAAACTATTTGCCAAAACATGTTCTTCTCTTCAATCTATACTAGTTTAGAACTTGAAATTTTCCATTTTAAAGCCTTGATTTTTGTAGATCTAGGTTTTAATCATTTTCGGATTTTGCATGGTTTGATCTACTTTAGTAGGATTTTATGGATTTTTGATGCTTCCATGTGGAAGAGAATTCAGTTTCATCCAAGTTGGAACTTTGGAAATCTGTATTTGGAGTTCGGATGGCCAAGTTATGATGCTTTGAAGTTTGGGTTCAGCCAGGGTGTTCTTGCTGTTTGGAGAAGACAGTGAACAGTGTGCTCCGTCTGAGCACGCTTCCTGTTGGAAGCGTGTCTCTCCTTGAGCCTGCGTGACTTTTCACGCAGCTCTTTCCTTGAGCCTGCGTGACTTTTCATGCGGCTCTTCCCTTGAGCCTGCGTGACTTTTCACGCAGCTCTCTCCTTGAGCCTGCATGACTTTTCACGCAGCTCTCTCCTTGGGCTTGCGTGACTTTTCACGCAGCTCTCTCCTTGAGCCTGCGTGACTTTTCACGCAGCTCTCTCCTTGGGCTTGCGTGACATTTCACGCAGCTCTCTCCTTGAGCCTGCGTGACTTTTCACGCAGCTCTCTCTCCTTGAGCTTGCGTGACTTTTCACGCAGCTCTCTCCTTGAGCCTGCGTGACTTTTCACGCACGCTGCCTTGAGTAAGCCTGCGTGACTTTTCACGTAAGTTGCCTTGAGTGAGCCCGCGTGACTTTTACCCCTTGAGCGTGCGTGCTTTTGTGCGTACGCTTTTGATATTTTATTAGATATTATATGCCCATTTTATATCCTTACGCCTTTTGTCCCGAGCATGATATGAGCACTAATGTGACCCCGGAGAACAAAGTGTTACTTCCTGATACATGTACCTGAATGTCCCAGTTCTTGTTCATGCTCGACAAATGACTCGTAACTCCACGTGGCATATTTGCAATGATGCATTACACTAAGGAGGGTAGAACATGTTGACATACTGATTGACATGGATCCTCTTTGGGGTACTCGTACTAAAGTACGACTTTAGGAGGATAATCATACAGGCCACAGCATGTGAGTTCAAGATTTCACCTAGGGTTAAACTAGGCAACTAAATATACTAGATGCATGGGGAGGGCAGAATCCCGAGATCGTGTTATACCAGCCGCCTTGAGATATTGTCTTGACGCGCCGGCTGGTCTCCACGGATACTGTGTCATCCGCAACGAGTGGATGACTGTATCCGATTAATTCCTGCTATATAATATATGTTTTGGCAAGGTAGTCTTACGAGGGACCTGTGCTCAATCATACCTGTCTACGCGAACCCCTGGGTTGGCTAGCCTTGCTGGAAAGATATGATCTGAGGATTTTCTAAATAACATGACGCGAGGATAACCTCGTCCCACTAGAAACTCGTAGACTTGATTGGCCGTGAAAACGACTTGCTTGTATCCTATTACCTTCCGTGAATAACTGAGGGAAGCGGACTGTCATGGTACGTGATCCAACCCATGTTCTTGTTTGATTGTTGGGTTGGTTATCGTACTATGATGGGCTGTGGACCGAAGTTATGAACGGAAGACATATTCTGGTTGTGAAGTGATACTTCTGTGAATGACTGAGGAACATGGTCTATCATGGTACATGATCCAACCCATGTTCTTGTTTGATTGTTGGGTTGGTTATTGTGCCACGATAGGCTATCGACCGAAGTCACGATCAGAAGATTTTATTGTTTTTACCTTTTAACTTATGTGAAAGTTATAGAGTACGACACGTCCCGACTCCATGCGGCACCTTTTGTCCTTGTTTGGTTGTAAGGGTGCCATATGGGTTCGAGGATGTTGCGCTACCCTATAATAGTAGCATAAGTATTACTATTATCAATCATTCTATTAACTGGGTTTTTAATCTTAACTCTTGTGCCCCTTTGGCGGTACTTGCTATTCGGGGCTGACCCCGCTGGTTTTGTTTGGCCAGATCTCGTAGCAGAGCCAGAGGACACGATCTTCCTCCCTGACATCCATGGTACATACTAGGAGCATGGCGGTTCGGGGACTCGAGTGGATTTCTTCTCCACCACTCCTGCTTATATTTTGTGCGGCATTTAGCCACCGGTACCTGTTAGCCGGATTACTTGATATTTTGTGTCAGTACAGAATTGTAAATAAACAGACTGCAGCTGTGTATAATTTTGTACTCCTGACTCTCTGAGATAGCTAAATTATAAAGCTAGTCTCTCATGATCATTTTGATGAAGCGTCAGGGACGCCTTACTGCTTTATCTTTAATGTTCATTTATTTGCTGATGTGATTTGATTGATTGAGACATAGAACTCTGTGGGACCATAGGAGACTTGATTGTAGCATGTACCCCCTAGTCTCTTGACAACCACGATCGCCGTATGACATTACGTACCTCATATGGAGTAGCTGGCCTAGTCCGTCTCCGTATTTCGGTACTGGGGCGTGACAAAATTTAACACATTATTTCCAAGTGAGAACTTGCAAAAATATTATTTCTGTAATGTTATTAATTTATTAATTTATCGGGTACTAAATTATCAAGGTTATATAGTGTCCGTGGGTTATGGCCTAGTGGTAGCAACGGTGACCCCGGTGCGGAAGGCACAGATTCGAATCCCCCTTGGCATTTGTTAAGCTGGAGAAAAGGACACCTCAAAAAAGAAAAAGTCATAACAGTCTATAATACTAAGAGTAAATTAGGTTGTGAAAAATGCAAATTTAGACTAGATTCTAAAATGAATTGATATTAGTTGTAAGATTACAATATCATAATTCAGGACATTGATAGTCTCCATTTATATGGTATCACTCTCCTTAACTCTATTTTTTTCAATAATATAAGGATTAGGTCAGGGCCGGCCGGAGGTTTGGTTGCCCTAGCAAGAAGTAATTGGAATTGTCTCTTGACCCTTGTTAATATATGTTGGGTGCCCGAAAGTTTTTGTCAACCCACTTGATCAAACCAATCCCTGTCTAACGGATACCAAGCACAGATAAAGACAAGTATATGGCGGTGACTACGTCATCTGGACAAATTCTAACCTTTGTAACTCAGATAAAAATTACAAGATTGACAAAAACTAATGTTGAACCATTTGTCCTAATAAGTTCAATTCCCTCACAACTCTCAAGGAAAAAAAAAATTACAGCTGAGATCACTCACCAACTCATAGCAATCTCACTAACCGAAGTTAACGACTTCTCGATTAGATCTCCTTCTTCTTTCCTGTCTTGGTTGGAAGTTCTAAGAGAACAGCACAAACTTCCTCTTAGATTTTCTGTGGACGAGCATCCTGAATCTCCATTTGGTGCTTGTGCTTTGTGCCTCCACCCTCACCCCATATATATATATATATATATATATATATATATAATATATATATGATGATGATAAAACAATATTCTAGTCATAATATGATTCCCACTACTAAAATCTGTCAAATCAGCGACGCCACAAGACGTCGCTAAATCGGAAAAATACGTCGCTAATATCGATTAGCGACGTATTTAGCGACGTTTGCACGTAGTCGCGATTAACCTAGTCGCTAAACATGAAAATGTCGCAATACGTCGCTATTGCGACGATACTTAGCGACGCGGACACGTCGCTAATTCAGCGACCACCAGCGACGAAAAATGTCATCATTTACCGACGTAACCTAGCGACGTTGAGCGACCTGACATACATCGATGCTGGCCTGGCTTGAGAGCCAAATGGCAACGTTCTGCGACTTTTTGACGTCTCTATAGTACCGACATATAGCGACGTTTAGCGACGTCCTACGTAGCGACGTTTAGTGACGTTCAGCGACGGTATTCATCACAGTTAGCGACGTGCCTTATATTTACTTAGCGACGTTTCCTTCGTCGCTGGACGTCACTGAGAGTCGCTGAACGTCGCTAATGTTGAAAAAAAATTAAAAAAATTTACAGCATTTGCAGCATCCCCTGCAGCATTTGCAGCATTTGCAGCATCCCCTACACCATTTGTTACAACAACGACGGTGTATCACGAACACAGTATCAAACAACACATATGCACACAATCACGAACACGTTTAAAACACAATCTGATCAATCAACACAGATATATGAAAATTTGTAACAACAATGTCAAACATAATGGTCCACATAAGAATAATGTATGTATAACCACATAAAAGACCCAACAATGGGCCATCACACAACAATATATATGTCGACTACGGCTGATCAGGAGGAGCATCACCGCTCCTAAAAAGAAGGTAAGCATACTGCTCCGGTGTAAGAACCACCGACGACGATGAAAGAGGAGGCAATGCAACCGCTGGAGAAGGAGGCAGTGTAACCGCTGGAGATGGGTGCGTCCGCGTCTCCTCTAGGGCTCGCAGTCTGGCGCTGTATTTCTCCATGCAAGCCGCTATCCTAGTAACGGTGTCGTGAATGGACTCCTGTGTCCCCTGTACTTGCTGCACGGTGCGCTCGAGCTCGTCAAAGCGTGCAGTGACCGACGCAGCATCCTCTTGCGCCTGAGGCCCTTGCTGCTCAGCAATCCTCCTCAGCATATCGTCGCGCAGCTCAGCAATCTGGCGGACAATGGTCTCCTCGACTCGGGATGACTCGGCCTGTGACGGCTGTGAATGCGCACTAGAAGAGGGAGCCCTGGATGCTTGCGTCGCAACAAATGCGCCGTAGGACCCCATACCGTAGTACGTACCCCTCTGAAGACCACCAACAGCGGTCTTCCAGAGCTCGTCCTCCGACTGAGGCGGAGAGGGTTGCGATGTACCAACCCCTCCCTCTGCTTGTGCACTAGCACTCGCACGCTCATCACGTAGCCTAACATACTCTTCCTAGAAATTATTGTGCATCTCTATACATCAGTACTTACCTAAATTTGCCTAATAAACGTCTAAAATATTTAATTATTATTAAGTATATGGTTATCTGTATATTCTTCAAGTTGTGTTAAAAATTAACGAAATCTAAATTAGTACTTACATAGCTCTGAGTAGCCCGGTCGTCGATGAGCTTCCCGTCCTTCCGATGGGTAGCCAGGAAGACGGTCACCATATTTGCGTCCTCACCCCTCTTCACCTGCGTGTTTGTTATATTTTATTCTTTAGTAAAATAGAAAATTATATACTCCTACTATCAATAAAATCTTTATATTTTACAATAAATTACATACTAGACGACGGAAATGCTCCGTCATAGGAATCGATCCACCACACCACTTTTCGGCCATCGTCCTAGCCGCCTTCGCCTTCTCCAACCGCTTTCTGTACCCGGGCTCCTCAAATCGAGCCCTCATCGTGGTCCACTGGTCAGGTGTGATCCAACCAGCAATCGGCTTTCCGGAGCGGTGACGAGCTTTCTGATTGTCAATTGCATCACGGATCAACTTGGCGGCGACGACAGGAAACTGCCTCTCAATCTGCTCGGTCCGGTGTGGTGGATAAAAATAAGTCCTCTACAAGAATTACAAATTAAAATAATAAGTTCTAAAAAATGCTTAAAATTATATTAATCATACTAAATTAACTATCTTTAGTTACCTTGAAGTGGGCAAACCAGAATGCCTTCCTCTCTTCTGAGGAATCCGAGTAGTTGATCCACGGACCCCCATAGTTGGACCATAGAAAGGAGCCCAACGCTCTCTGTACCGACGAGGGACGATATCTGTATACAACGATAATTGACGTATTAATGAATATATATATAGATATACAGACATGCATAAAATATTGATTTAACTTACTTCGTAGGACCGTCGGCCCAAATCTTCATCCTCGTCTCGTCCTGAGGTGCGCATGGAGGGTCGCTCTGGTATGGATCCGTCCAGGCGGGAGTAGGGACTACCTCCTCCACCTGCTCCCCACCCGCCATGCTGCTGTCAGCGGTAGGAAGGCTAGGGGAAGTAGTATGATCAGCAAGCCTGGAACTGCTCGTCGTAGGTGCACTGCCACCCGGACCTGAGACCGTATGGTACAATGGAGTGCTCGGGTCAGACGATGGTCCAGAGCCATCCTCTGGTAACGGAGCTCTCTGCCCACCTAAGGACACGGATCGTCATGGCCTATCTCCGCGTCGTCCTGAGGTGCCTCCGCGTCGTCCTGCCATGCTGATAATAACATTGGAGTTCATAATTTAAGACTACAGAAATATGAATACATCAAAATCACAGTTTATGATTGAAAATATAAATAAATACAATGATAGTTTAGAAATATCTGCATACATTGGAATTCATAATTTAAGTTTTCAAAAATGATCATAGTTCATAATTTAAGATTACAGAAATATGAATACATCAAAATCACAGTTTCTCAATCATCCTCTGAAAATTCATCTTCTTCGTTTGTCTCCTCCTCATCCTCTTCCTCTTCCTCCTCATCGTCACTAGCATCTCCTTCGTCTTCCCCTTCGGATACTTGTACCTCTTCTATACAAGTAGATATTGAATGGAGAACTTCTGCTGAGTCGACATCAACTATATTAGGTACAAGAGGCAGCTCGTCCTCCTGATAAGCCACTTCGTCGACGTCGTAGGTATTTCTGGCTTTAGTCTTGCATACTGCCCACCAGTCGTACCTCGTTGTTCCCCGTCTAGGATATGTTGTAAAATATACGAGTTAAGCTTGACTTGCTAGGATAAATGGTTCGTATCCTTGGTATCGACGACGGTAGTTAATATCCACAAGACCATGCTTGTCAATTTTCCATCTATGATCTTGTATGGGATCGAACCAATCAACTTTGAACAACACGATCTTGGCAGGCTCTATGCCATAATTGTACGTCAATTCTACGATCTCCCGTAAGATGCCATAGAAATTATTGCCTGGAGTGACATCTTTGTAGTTTGTAGATTTGATACACAAGCAACTGTTTTTTGTGGAATCAAGATCCAGGAAGCTATCTCTGATGAGAGCATTTGTTGACTTGAACTTAAACCCATTCACGCAATAACTTGGCCATACTTTGACGGCATAAATTGGTCCTTTGGCAAGAGTTCTAATAGATTCATTCTCAAGGATGACGTCCGGACGATCGACCTAAACACGAAAAGATACAAAATTAAGTTTAATGTTAAGTTATTTCTTGTGCAGTTGTGAATGGAGGAAGATTCTAACTAGCTTCTTACGTACATATGCAGTTAACCAAGACGGAAAATGAAGTCTCATTTCTTCTTCTACTTCTTCATCTGTAATGTATGGTCTACTTGACCTCACCTCATCATTAAATTTTTTGAAAACCAATAAATATCGGGATATACTCGTTAAATTATAATAACGTAATCAACAAATAGATGACTTGAACGTTGAATATTTTTACTTACCACTCTAGCTTTTCTACTTCATCCTCCTCGCAGTTGAGTAATATATATAACTGGGCAGCCTTTAGTTCCTCATCATTCAAATATCTCTTTTTCAGTTTTCTAGAAGGCTTTCCAAGAGCATTGAAGACATTCAATAATGCATCATTATATTCTATATCTCCATCGTCGTTCCTCGGAGCTCTTGTTCTATTTGTAGCAATATGAGGCTTGAAATACATTGAACAAAAGTTTGTAATCTCCTCAAGGACATAGGCTTCACAAATAGAACCCTCGACCCGTGCCTTATTTTTCACCTTCCTCTTCAGGTGGTTTAGATGGCGCTCGAACGGGTACATCCACCGATAACCGACGGACCCACCAACACGTGCCTCATATGAAAGATGAATTGGCAAATGCTCCATAGAGTCGAAGAATCCAGGAGGGAACACCCTCTCAAGCTTACACAATGTTACTGCAATGTCCTTCTCCTGCTTTTCAAGCCGATCGACGAGCAACTTAGTAGAACAAAGATCTCTGAAGAATATGCTAAGCTCTGTCAGTGGATCCCAAACGACATGAGGTAAGAATTCCCGAAATGTAATCGGGATTAACCTCTCCATAAAAACGTGACAGTCGTGGCTCTTCATACCCTGTAGTTTGTTCTCCTTCGGGTCAACACATCTTCTCAAATTCGATACGTACCCGTTTGGAAATTTTAGGCCCTGGATCCACCTACAAAGTTTACCTTTGTCCTCCTTGTCCAGAGAGAAAATGGCCCTGGGCTGCTTATACTTCCCACTGCCTTCCTTTATCAAATGCAACTCTGGACGTCTGCATATTTCTTCTAAGTCCAACCTGGCCTTGGAATTGTCTTTCGTCTTCCCCTTTACGTCCATCACAGTATTTATTATATTGTCAAATATATTCTTCTCGATATGCATGACATCCAGGTTATGTCTGAGCAGATGGTCATTCCAATATGGTAGGTCCCAGAATATACTCCTCTTCGTCCAGTTGTGAGCGCGGCCAAATCCATCACACTTGTACCCCGCTGTAGGATCTTCAATAGCACTTGACAATTCTTTAACTTCTTCCCATATCGTGTCCCCGGACCACCGTGGCGGTGGACTGGACTTCTCTACCACGCCAGCACGAAAAGCATTCCTGTTCCTCCGGTACGGATGATCCTTTGGCTGGAACTGTCGATGACAATCAAAGAAGCACGATTTTCTTCCGTGTTTCAAACGGAAAGCCTTAGTGCGATCCATGCAATACGGACATGCGAGACGACCATGGGTGCTCCAACCTGATAACATTCCATAGGCCGGAAAATCATTGATGGTCCACATTAGTGCGGCCCTCATCTAAAAGTTCTACTTTCTGGAAACATCATATGTGGTTGCAACTACTTCCCACAGCTGATTCAGCTCATCTATCAAGGGCTGTAAGTACACATCGATGTTCCTCTTCGGGTTCTTCGGACCTGGAATAGTAACAGTTAGGAACATGTAAGGAGTCTTCATACACATCCAAGGCGGCAAGTTGTACGGAGTAACAATCACTGGACAACAAGAATATTGTGAGCCCGAAAGTCCAAATGGGGTAAAACCGTCGGAGGAAAGCCCCAATCTGACATTACGCGACTCCGAACCAAAATCGGGATACACTCGATCAAAGTGCTTCCATGCTTTCCCGTCGGATGGATGATCCAGTACTACATCTATTTGTTCCCGCTTGTGCCAACTCATATTATCAGTTGTCTTCTTTGCCATAAACAACCTCTGCAACCGCGGCGTCAAAGGCAAATAGTGCATCGAATCTGTTGGCTTATGTGCACCAGAAGTCCTTGTTGTACTAGTTGCCTTGAAGCGATCGGCACCACAAAATCTGCAGGCGTCTTTATCCTTGTCGTCCTTATAGTACAACATGTATCCGTTGCGACATGCATCAATTTTTTCATACCCCATCCAGAGCGATCTCACCATTCTCTTGGATCGGTAGAAGTCTTTAGGTAACTTGCCACCCTCCGGCAATATATCTTTAATTAACTCCAGGATTCGGTTGTAGCATTCTTGAGACATGTTAAAATCTGATTTTATGCTCAACAATCTTGTAACCACCTCCAACGGTGAATGGTCATCACAACCAGGATATAAAGGAGTCCTTGCATTCTCCAGCAACTCTATGAACTTTGCAGCATTGGCATTCGGTGCCTCCTCAGCTGCATATTGATTGTTCGGATCGAAACTAGGCCCCGCAGCATCGAAAACCATGTTCGTCCATCCTTGGTCGTAATCAGCATGCTCGTGGACATCTACATAAGGCTCCACATAAGGCTCCGGCTCGGAGGCTAAAGGCACAAGTTCTCCGTGTGCGGTCCACTGATAATAATTTGGCATGAAACCCCTCGAATACAAATGATATGTCACATCCACTTCCGAATGATATTTCAAGTTGCGACATCTCATACATGGACACTTAATTTTTGTACGGTCCATGTACTGAGGGAACGCCTTGGCAAACTGCAGGAACTGTTGCACACCCTGTATAAATTCATCCCGCACACCGCACATGTCATCAGAATGACGATTGTACATCCACAAACAGTTCCGCAGATAGTAATTCATATCCATTTTAAGATAATTCTGCAAAGATTGACACAGATAACAATTCATCAGGATGACGATTGTATATCCACAAACGGTTCTGTATAATTGCCAAGTGTGGAGACGAATGGTTCAGAACACAATCCAAAATTCATTCTAGCATACATTAGTTTGAATCATCTATGTTCTGTACATATGGTGTAGTATATGTTCTTATCGAATCTAGTATCTAAAGGATGTAACAGAATTAAGATGAACCCACATAATGTAATACTAAGACATTATCTACTACTAAAAGATGTAGTGATAGGTTATCGTATCATCATTGCCGAGGGATGGGGGTCGGAGGACAGTCAACTTTATCTACGGCTACATAGTTTCTGTCTCGCCAGTCGAATGGCTGCAGGGACTATGTCCTGATCACGATGTCGTACCGTAGATTAATGTAAATTCCTTATAGCAAATGTCATACATAGATTTCTGTCTCACCAGTCGAATGACAGATAATTATACAAATCAAACTAGTCAAAGGGTACTGAACAAAAAGTCTAATTAAGACTTTCAACTAAGCAGTCAAAGGGTACTGAACAGAAAGTCTAATTAAGACTTTCAACGAAGCAGCGCTGTAGGATTTAGAATATGGTATTCAGGTCAACTTAATTCAGTCAAAGGGTACTGAACAGAAAGTCTAAATAAGACTTTCAACTAAGCAGGCAGCCTGGACTGCTGTTCAGAACTTGGCAGGCAAAATTCCATACCATCTGATGACAAACCTATACACACCCTTGCCCAAACCCTTTATTTCAGTAGGTAAAACATTCCAGGTTACTCAAGTAACCTGTCGTGCAATATTTTGTGTCAACAGCATTTCTTGTTAATTGTAACATGCATACTATCATATCCCAACTCTGCCAAAACCTGACCAACATATCCTACACTAATTATTCCATATTTCAGTAATGTCAGTGAGCTAAATCATACTCAACTGTCGAGAATACTTAGGAGAAAACTCATTCACAGGATTAGTATCCATCCTTCGTGACATAGCTAAAATTTTATAGAGCTCGATAATAATTATTAGTCAATTTATTCATCATTTCAAAATCCTGAAAATGCCTAAAAAACTTTCAGTATCAGTAAATAGGGCTCGAACCCTAAATTAGAATTCGAATCCGAGCAAAACATCAAATTGACAGTTGATATGCCCAAAAAACTTCCAGTATCAGTATATAGGTGTCACACTGTGAGTCTCGTGTCCACACAGTGGGACACGACGTGTCCAAACCAGCAAAATAGGTGTCACACGAACTAGAAGCGAGTCCACGCTCTCGTGTCCCCCGCAGCGAGTCCACTGTGAGTCTCGTGTCCCCGGCAGCGAGTCCACGCTCTCGTGGACACGAACTAGAAGCGAGAGAGAGAGCTAGAAGACGAGGAGAAACTGGGAAGCGGGGAGGGGGGGGAGTTACCTGAGGAGGAGCTACCTGAGGAAGGAGGAGGAGGAGGAGGAGGAGGAGAAGGAGGAGGGAGATCGCCGGAGGAGCGCCGCGGAGGAGGAGGCTGGAGGAGGAAAATCGCTGGAGGAGCGTCGCGGATGAGGAGCGCACGAAAAATTGGGGAGAAAATTTGTGAAAGATCGAAAAGGAAACCCTCGCCGGCTATATGAAACGATTAGCGACGTCCTTTTAGGA
The DNA here is from genome assembly GCA_029216955.1 of Iris pallida. NCBI lineage: Eukaryota > Viridiplantae > Streptophyta > Magnoliopsida > Asparagales > Iridaceae > Iris > Iris pallida. The sequence goes on from JANAVB010041420.1 coordinate 10,509,766, forward strand.
CGTCGCTAAACGTCGCTGATATTTAAGAAACCGCGACGCTGCTTAAAATGCGTCGCTATATCAGCGACGTGTACCGACGAACTTGCGACGCAGATTCCCATTTAACAAATTGCAGCCGCTAGACGTCGCTATTAGTCGCTGTTAGCGACAAACAGCGACGTCTTGGATAAACGTCGCTAAACCCCCAAACAATAGCGACGTTCTATCTTGGAGTCGCTAAATACGTCGCTGATATGACTTATTTTGGTAGTGTCCTAAATATAAATAAAACAACAATCCTATTATACCTAAAATTTTCCATCAACATCTTATTTTGGATCATGATATAATTTCCTAAAATAAGAATCCTATTATATCTAAAATAGCACAACACTAATTATGGACATCCAAATCAAATCAAATCAAATATTTAACTAAATTTGAATTTCACAAATATGTTATTGCCGAATCCAGATTGGACTCCAACAATATAAATATATATTTAAGTTGGATTTGGATTTTGGACTAGGTCAGCTCTAAGAAAATTAAAGGATGTTGTCCAAAGTCCAAAGTTTTGACTGACTGATTCTTTTACTACGTCTCTGCATTATGTTAGCTAATTCTAGCACAATAAAAACTGTGGTCCTTCATATTGGGTTTCTATACATGCAAAGGGAAGTAATGTACATGAATGCTTTGGCAATCGAAGCGTTACTGTTCGCCTTTGTTAAATTGGACAATGGGGGATGAAATGTGTTAATTGCATCATGATAGGCTGGGTTTTAGTCAATTTCCATTATTTCTTCTCCCCTACCTCCCATATGCCATGTCTTATAGTTGCATGGAATTGGAATTGCATCAAAACGAATATATAGTTATATGAAAATGAGAGTTTGTTGAATTCCAATCTAATAATAGGGTAATTTTCTCTTAAAAAACTGTATTTTGCAAAGTGATATCTTGTACCTTTCTAATTATGTGCAAATTGAACCGGACAATGACATTAATTATTACACTTAAAAATAACATTGATTTTCCATCCCCAATCCTAATTTACATAACATTGTTCTTATCGGTGAGGTAGAGAAACTTTGTACGATGGAGGGAGTGCCCGGAGTGGTTCTAGGTGTAAGCGAGCGATTCGGCTATAATTGTAGCACATTAGTGCTCCAAATTGGTTCATTGTCTATTTTAAAATGCAAGATGAGATTTTATTTCATACACAACGGATACTTTTTTAATTTACGGATGGGTGCAATGTATATATCTTAGTGCATTGCACAGCAAATTAAAAAAAATTATTTGCAACTAAATATTTTATATTTTTATACTTTTGTAACTAAATATCATTAACTATTCGTTCTTTAGTAACTTGTTATCTCCAATTAATTTTTGCTCTAAAAAACCAACATGTTCTATGACAAATTAAAAGAGAAAAAAAAGGTAAATTAAAATTAAAAAAATGAAGAATATTCTAATTAATCTAGCTCCGTCGCACTTTACCCACCAACCCATTTTTCATTGTTTTCATTTTTTTCAAATTTTATATAGAAAATATATTAATATATTTTCCAGGGATAAAATATTTTTTAAAAAGAATTTTGTCATTAGCTTGATCGCACGGTCACAGTTAAACTAGCTAGAGGTATATAGTTCATAATAATTTTTTTTTGGGTATTTAAGAGCAAAAAACTTTTGGTATATAATTGCTAGTAAATTTTTTTGTATGTCTTTAGTCGGTGGATCGATCCACTGATTTTTCGCCCAGGATCTTATGTCTCTCTCCGGAAATCACAAAGGTCATTCGAGTTCAGCACTGTGCTAGCTCTTCTTAAGCATTATATATTGGATTTCCTATCTTTGTTAGGTATATACATAACTACTATTAATTTATTTACACATAAATTTTCCATTTACTAATTTAGAAATTAATAGAATTTAAAATAATTAAAGAATAAATAGACATATATAAATAGAATCTAAACAATACATTTCCAATATAGCCATTGATTCTTCTTCATGCACTTGCACTCGGTGCAAGAATATAGAGAGAGAGCGCTCTTCCCCATCCCTATAGTTTCTTGAAACATGGGTTACTTTGATTTCAGTTCTTGTGCTAGAATCCTCATCCCCATCCTCCTCTTCCTCTTCCCTACAGCCCTCCGCTTCCTTGTCACTTCTCCTTTCAGAAGTACTCAATTCCGCAGCAAAGAAACCACGTCGACGAGCTCGCTACATAGCCCCCATGCCGCGGGCCATGCATCCCTGCAGCCCCTCATCCTGCCTCAGGCCAACGTGTCCTTCGTACCGACACGAGTACGTAGTACTAAACAGCTTCTCCGACACCGCTTGGTTTTAAGACAGTTTCATGAAGATTTTCATTGGTTCATAACGTTCAATTGCACTTTGTTTTTTCCTATTGCCAGAGGAAGAAGGCGACGGCTGGGTCGGCGGTGGAAGAAGGGCTGGCGAGAGCACGGTCGGAGATACGAAGAGCGGCACGGGCTAGCGACGATGCTGCTGCCGTTCTCCGCGAGGAGGTGCCCCTACCAAGAATCTACCGGAACCCTGCTAGCTTTTACCGGTGAGGAAACTGAAACCCTAACAAAACTACACCTACACTACTTGCACCTTTATTATATACTTAATTGTTATTTGTTTAAGAGAATTAGCTGTTCTTTTTGTTAAACTTAACGTACTAAAGAAACATAAAGGGGGTTACTGAAGTTAAGCGTACTTATGTGTAATTGCTGTTTTGAAATTTTGAGATCTTCCACATAATCACATTCTACGATTCTTCATCAGAGTCCATTTCTCGTTTTTCTCCGCTTCATAATTATATAGTTCCTGAAGTGTTGAAGCATATGCATATAATTTTCTTTCTTGGTAGTTTAGCTTTTGTTTCGTAACTTTATATTTTTCAGTGTAGGTTTCTTTTCTTCAACCTAAAAGATTAGACAAAAATAAGAAAAAGAATGAAAATATTATGCAAATCCAAATCTAAGTACTGAAATAATTAAATGTAGGAGAAGTTTGAATAAAAATTATGTCAACAATTAATTAATGACGACACTATTTATTCTGTGGAATTGGCGACCGCAAGCCACGTATAGGCCCCCATTGGATGGGGGACGATTTCCAGTGATGGGTCTCGGAGCTTGTACGGGGAGCAGAGCCAATAGAGAGGGGAGGGATACGATGGCCTGCAGTCACAGTCGCAGTCAACACGGGGTCAAAATGGAGTTTTTATTAATTAATGCTACGAAGAAAGTTTTTAATGTGAATATTTTATATATATCAGAAGCTACTTGGAGATGGAGAAGAGGCTTAAGATTTACATATACGAAGAAGGCGAGCCCCCTTTGTTCCACGACGGCCCCTGCAAGAACATTTACACGACGGAAGGGAGGTTCATAGAGGAGCTCGAGAGGAGCAAGGGGGGGATACGCACCAAGGACCCCCACAAGGCCAACCTCTTCTTCCTTCCCTTCAGCGTTGCCTGGATGGTGAAGTTCGTCTACAGCAAGAGCCGCGACGACCAACTCCCACTGAAGCGCGTCGTAGCCGACTACATACGCGTCGTCTCGACTAAGCACCCCTACTGGAACCGTACTGCCGGGGCAGACCACTTCATGCTCTCCTGCCATGACTGGGTCACTAACTCACTCTACATGCCTTTCTTTCTACTAGCTTGCTTAGTTGCAAAATGCTGATGTTTCGATTGCTAATTCGTGTTCATTGAATTCTGGCAGGGGCCGAGCACGTCCACTGCCGACCCCTTCCTCTACAACAACTCCATCCGTGCCCTCTGCAATGCTAACACTTCCGAGGGATTCTATCCGGTGAAGGACGTCAGCATCCCCGAGATCAACCTCGTAACGGGAGATATCCCCCGACAGGTCCTCTCGCCTCCCCCTCGCGGCACCCCCCCGCCCCTACCTCGCCTTCTTCGCGGGCGGCCTCCACGGCCCTGTCCGCCCAGTCCTCCTCCAGCACTGGGCTGGCCGCGACCCCGACATCCAAGTCCACGAGTACCTCCCTAAGGGCGTCGACTACTTCGATACCTACATGCTCCGCTCGCGCTTTTGCCTCTGCCCGAGTGGGTATGAGGTGGCGAGCCCGAGGCTGGCGGAGGCAGTGTATGCAGAGTGTGTGCCCGTGCTGATATCGGAGGGGTACGTGGCTCCATTCAGCGACGTGCTGAGGTATGAGGAGTTCTCGGTGAGGGTGGGGGTGGAGGAGATACCGAGGCTCAAGGAGATACTCAGGGCGGTGGGGGAGGAGGAGATGGAGAGGTTGACGGAGGGGCTCAGGGCGGTCAGGAGGCACTTTGTCATCAACCAGCCGCCGAGGAGGTTCGACGTCTTCGGCATGATACTGCACTCGGTGTGGCTCAGGAGGCTCAACCTCAAGCTTAATTAATCTTTCTTTAGGGTTTCACTTGTACTCTTATTAGTCTTACAAAGTAAAGCCGTGGTGTTAGAATTTTTGTTACTACAAAATTTGTCAATCAATGGATACATTAGCTACCGAGGTAGAATCACGTCACGGATGATTGTCACGCACATATGTCCAGAGTTAAATGTTATTGTGGATATTTGACAACCATTTGTGACCTCTAATTTTTTAATGGGTCCGACTATTGACACCCCACCCATTTCTAAGGACACCCCATTAAAAAAAAAAAAAAAAAAAAAAATTTCTTATTCCTATTCTACCCTCCCCTACTAAGCACACACCATCCCTCCCTCTTCCTCCTCCTCCTCCTCCTCCTCCCCCCTGGCTCCTCCGACCCCCCCTCCTCCTCCTCCTCCCTGACTCCTCCTCCGAACCCCCCCATCCTCCTCCTCCTCCGAAACCCCCTCCTCCTCCTCCTCCTCCTCCTCCTCCCCGACTCCTCCTCCGACCCCCCCCCCCCTCCCCCGGACCCACCTCCTCCTCCTCCGACCCCCCCTCATCCCGACCCGCCTCCTCCTCCTCCTCCCCCTCTCCGATTCCCGACGACCGCGACCGAAACAAAAAATTGAAAAAAAATTTGGGCGCAGTAGGTTCGACTTGTACTGGTCGAACAGACAAGGTCTGTTCGACCTGTATTGGTCGAACATGTCAAGACATGTTCGACCAATACTTGTCGAACAGACCTTGTCTGTTCGACCAGTATTTGTCGAGCGCATCGCGATTTTTTTTTGGGGTGTACTAAGAAAACGTTTGGGGGTATATTGGTCTTTTAACATGTTTTTTAATTTTTTTGGGGTGTCCTTAGAAATGGGTGGGGTGCCAATAGTCGGACCCTTTTTTAATTCACCCGACAATTTGTATCGAATATAAACACAAATTATAGTATGTGGTACTTAATTATGGGACTATTTGGATAAGTTGACAAAAGTGCAGAAGTGTAAATTTAGAATTTTGCTTACTCATTGGAAGTGGAACTTGGAAGTGATAAATTCATCAATTCGTTGTCTGTATGTTTTGAAGAAGTGGAATTTGGAAGTGACAAATTTATTATTCTTTAATTTTTTTAAATATAACTCGATCTTAATTACATAATAATAATTTTTTACTTCTTTTAATCTTTCTTTCTCTCTCCTCCATTCCTACTCCTCAAACCATCTCTCTTGTGAGAGAGATATCTCCCTCTCCCAAACACCTCCACAACAACAACAACATCACAAGCCTCGTCATCGTCTCTGCTCCCCTCTTTGTCACTACCGTTATTGTTACACCCCAGTCCCAAAATACGTAGGACCAAGATATTTGGCAATGACTAATTACGTATCAAGTGGACACCAGCAACTTGAATACGTATAAGCTGCCTAGAGTAGGATAAATCTAACAATAACTACTCTGAACAATCTATATCTCAATCCACATGAAAATCAATATAATGAATGAACAATATATTTCATGCTCTGCATCCCACTAGCATATATGTTCGAACAGACCCGAAAGAAAATGTGAGTACATCAAAATTAGGCAATATAGTAGATAATATCATAACAAAACTATAAAATACGGAAGATGTAAATGGCAATACTAGCAATACCTGAATACTATAGAAGCACACCAACAATAACTCTATACAATTCAATACACGAAGTCCAGCAAATACCTGTTGGACCATGCAGCCATGATCAACTTGATTTCGATAATGGACTTAAAACTCCGACATTGATATAAAGAGCAAAGAAGGATTCAAAAAGAATACAGATGATTTTACGTGATCGCCAAACAAGATTTTTATACTTTATTTTGTATTTTTTATTTTCTTAAGTCTAGATAAATTGTGAGTCGGAATCACTGGCAATTTAGATTACCCTAGATTACCCTCACAAACCTATCCTTTTATCCAAACCCTTGCTAAACCAAAACTGGCCAAAAAATCCTAAAAACCTACTAACCGAACTCGGTCCCCTTGGCTCACTCCTGGTCAATAGCAAATACCTATTCTTTTGGATCGATAACGTTTAAAATTTTGAACGTTGCCCTAACCGAGTTCTGCCTCAAAAATTCCTATAAATAGAGAAGAATTTGTCATTTCTAATCACTCATTCATTCTTCATCTTCTCTATCTATTCTAAAGTCTTTCTATCTACAAAAAGTTTTAAACTTCCTATTCCCAAGACAACTCCTATTCTTCTAAGTACCGATGGTTTCCGATTAGGAGTATTTGAGTTGTACAAGCTTGGAGTATAAAAGCTTTCTTCAGAAAGGTGTTGATGTTTGATCGTGGCCTTCGGATTAAAATACGACGGTGTTGAAGTTGGCGTGTTCTTCGGAGTAAAGCACGTGGTGTAACCTCTATTTCAAATAGTGGATTAATAACGGACAAGAGTTCTCGCAACTGGACTAGTCCTCTCAGAGGAAAACCAGTATAAACCTTGGTATTTGCGTATTGCCTTCTTGCACTATTTTAATTACTACTTTACTTTATTACTTTTCAGTAATTAATTTATATATGTTTTTACCTACTTAAATTTTTATTAGAGATATTTTTCTGCTACACTCTATTCACCACCCCCCCTCTAGAGGTGCCATCGATCCTTCAATTTGTATCAGAGCACGATTTCGCTCTAGTTGGATTTAATCTCCTTAAGATACATCATCATTATACACAAGCAATGGTGAAGGCCAGTCTACAAATAGGAAACCTCTATTTGACGGCACGAACTATATCTATTGGAAGACACGAATGAGCTTTTACCTCAAGTCTCTTAATTTTGATTTATGGTCGATTGTCATCGATGGTTACAAGAAACCACTACCTATTGCGGTAAATGGAAATCTAGTCGAAAAACCATATGACAAATATACCGACAATGAAAATAAACAAGCAAGTCTTGATGCAAAAGCCATTAATGCTTTGTTTTGTGCTATAGATAGAACTGAGTTTAATGGAGAATCAATGTGTGTTACGTCTCACGAGGTTTGGAAACTTTTTGAGTTAACTCATGAAGGAACGTCACAAGTGAAGGAGTCCAAACTCTCACGACTAACACAAGAGTATGAGAAAATGACAATATGTTTACTCGGTTTCTAGATATTGTTAACCCCTTATCTTCCCTTGGAAAAAATATATCAATCATGAGAAGATTCGAAAGATACTTCACGGGCTGACCAAGAGCTGGAATCCCAAAGCGTCAGCTATTATTGATTGAAATGATCTCACTACGATGACTCTTAAAACTCTCATGGAAAAGCTTATGACACATGAGCTGGATCTTAAGGATTTTGAAAAGCCAGCACCAAAAGAGAAGGCTATAGCATTCAAAGCACACCATAAGACTGCATTCGATGATGAGAATGAGACAGATAGCTGAGACAACGAGCAATGGCCCTCATGACAAGGAACTTCAGAAGATTCCTTAAATATGAGAAGACAAACAATAAGAAGAACGATTCCAGGGACGACGAAGAACCAATATGCTACAGCTGTAAAAAGATAGGTCACATCAAGAAAGATTGTCCTGTTGTAAGAAAGGGAAGCATATATGATCAATAAGGCAAAAGAAGGACTTCGACAAGAAATTATGCTAATACTAGCATCTGGTATGAAAGTGAAGCGAGTGATTCCGAAGAAGAAGAAAAATTTGCAACACAACAAACCTATGCTTTATGGCTATGGATGCTAAGGTAATATCGAATCCTCTTTATGAAGAATTTATATTTGATGAATTGACTGATGCCTTCACTGATCCGTTAGAAGATCAAAGGAAAATAATGGATTTGTACAAAAGTGCCAAGAAAGAGCTAAAATTTATTTAATCTAAGTTTTCTAAGCAATCTCATATTCTAAAAGACATTAGAAACTCTTCTAGTAACACGGATGAGGTTACTTCTTTAAAGCCGAGCCTACATGGCACTCTTGAAAAGCTTGAGAAAGCTAAACGAGAAAATGTAAAATTCAACGATCTCTATGAACTAGAGAAAAATAAGTATAACATTGCTACTCAGAGATTAGATACACTCACGACCAAGTACAATGAAGCATGTGACGTCTCTAAAAAGTTAGAGATTAAGTTAGGGAAATAGGTTGTCAAGCCTGTAGCTCAAGTGAACACAAGTCACAAAGCTAAGCACAACCCCAATACGACCAACACTGCTAGAACTGCTAAAGTCATGCATTTATGTATACTTTTCCATACAAAAAGTCACACACGTCTTCAAAAACACACATACATGATCTTCGAACTCCACATAGCACTAACACTTCTGCTACATGTCATTATTGTGATATAAAAGGACATGTATCACATCAATGCAAGATTAAAAAGTATGTAGATATGCATGTATATGTTCGAGATCCAAAAGCTAACAAATCAGGACCCTCAAGAAAGTGGGTACCAAAGGTTACATCTTCAACTTGTGCTATAGTTGGACCTTCTTCCTCCCACTAGCAGCAAGTGGATCCTCGATAGTGGTTGCTCCAGACATATGACAGGTGACAATACGTTGTTTGCAACCCTATCGATGAAGAAAAAAGGCTATCTCTTTTGGAAATAATTTGAAAGGACATATAATTGGAATTAGCGACATAGGTACTTCTCGCTCTCCCATTATTAAAAATGTATGTTTAGTAACAGAATTAAAACATAACCTGCTAAGTATTAGTCAATCGACTGATCATGGTTATGGAATTAATTTTTAAGGATAAATGCTTTGTTTATGATAAATCTTTCGGAATAATTTTCTTTAAGGGAATAAGAGAGGACAACATATATGTATTATATCTGTCAGAAAATACTAACAGTATAGAAAAGTGTCTACTTATATCTCAAGACGAAAGCTGGGTATGGCATATGTGCCTTGGACATGCGAACATGGGCACTATTGCAAGATTGTCCATAAAGAAACCGGTAAGAGGCTTATCCGATATCATATTCAAGAAAGATATAGTATGTGCTGAATGTGAAAGAACAAGGCATCTAGATCATCTTTCAAATCAGTAAATGATGTAAGTATCTCTAGACCACTGTAATTATTACATATGGACTTATTTGGAACAAGTAGAGTCGCCATTCTTGGCGGTAAGCTTTATGCTTTCATAATAGTCGATGACTATTCACGATATACTTGGATTTACTTTGTTGCAAATAAAAGTAAGGTCTTTTCTGAATTTGTATCTTTTTGTAAAAAGGTACAAAATGAGAAAGGATTCATGATTACTCGTATTCGAAGTGATCATGGAGGAGAATTTGATAACCATAATTGAAAACTTTCTGTGCTTCAAATGGTTTATCACATGATTTCTCTTGTCCCAGAACTCCTCAACAGAATGGAGTTGTGGAGAGGAAGAATAGAACTCTTGACAATATGGCCAGAGTTATGCTTTACCAGCATAATCTTCCAAAGTATTTTTGGGCTGAAGCTGTTTATACAGCATGCCATGTTCTGAACAGAGTTCTTATTAGACCAATTTTTAAAAAGACTTTATATGAATTATGGTTCAATAGAACTCCTAACATCAGCTATTTCAAAGTGTTTGATTGTAGATGTTTTATTTTAAAAACTAAAGACAATTTAGGGAAATTTGATAAAAAAACTGATGAGGGCATATTTTTGGGATATGCTGCAAAGAGAAAAGAATACAGGGTATTCAACAAAAGATCACTCGTTGTTGAAGAATAGATAAATGTCACATTCGATGAGCTGAACAATCAACGCAACAACGACATTGACAATGAAGAAGAGACAAATCCCTCAGATAAAACACCTAAAGATACACCTACATCGTACCTGGAGAGTCTATCGAAGCGATTGCGTTTTACACCAAATCATCCAGAAGAACTAGTAATAGGTGATGTATCAAAAGGTGTAAGTACTCGTTCAACCATTAGAGATATAGTTGCTAATGTTGCATTCATTTTCAAGATTGAACCTAAGAATGTTGTAGAAGCTTTTAATGATGAATTTTGGATTTTTGTAATGCAAGAGAACTAAACCAATTCGAACGAAATCAAGTTTGGGAACTCGTTCCCAAACCTAATGATCATCTGGTCATTGGTACCAAGTGGGTGTTCCGAAATAAGTTAGATGAGAATGGTTCAGTCATACACAACAAAGTACGTCTATTAGCTCAAGGCTATAATCAAGAAGAAGGCATTGACTACGATGAGACATATGCTCCAGTTGCTAGACTAGAATCTATTCATATGTTTTGTGCTTTTACAAGTTTTCATGGTTTCCAATTGTTTCAAATGGATGTCAAAAGTACTTTTCTAAATGGTTTTATAAAATAAGAAGTTTTTGTTAAACAACCTTCCGATTTTGAAGATTTCAAAAATTTTGACCACGTATTCAAGCTTCGTAAGGCTCTCTATGGGCTCAAACAAGCACCTCGTGTATGGTATGAGTGCCTTAGTTCTTTCTTACTTGAACATAGTTTTTCAAAAGGAAAGGTTGATTCTACTTTGTTTACAAAATCTTTGGATAAGCATATCTTATTAGTGCAGATATATGTGGATGACATAATCTACGGATCAACAAATGAGATGTTATGTAACGAGTTTGCTAAGTGTATGCAGAGTGAATTTGAAATGAGCATGATGGAAGAACTAATATTCTTTCTTGGGCTACAAATCTTACAAAGTTCACATGGGATCTTCATCAATCAAGCGAAATATACAAAAGACATGCTGAAGAAGTTTGACATGAATAACATCAAACCAATTAGGACTCCTATGGCAACGTCTACAAAACTTGACATAGATGAAAGTGGTACACCAACTGAAGTGCATAAGTATAGAGATATAATTGGTACGTTTACTATATTTAACTGCTAGTCGTTCAGACATTATGTTTTCAGTATGCTGATGTGCTAGATATCAGGCTTATCCTAAGGAATCACATGTGAGTGCTGTTAAGCGTATCCTCCGATACCTTAAAGGTACTTTGACAACCAATCTATAGTATCCCAAAACAGATTTGTTTGACCTGATAGGTTACTCTGATGCAAATTTTGCTGGATGCAAGGTCAATCATAAAAGTACCAGTGGCATATGTCATTTCCTAAGAAAATTCTTAGTCTTCTGGCTTTCTGAGAAGCAAAATTATGTTGCATTATTGACAATCGAGGCTGAGTATATAGTCGCAGGACGTTGTTATGCTCAAATTTTGTAGATAAAGCAAACTTTGGAAGACTATAAGCTTTCTTACAACCACATCCCTATTTACTGTGATAATACTAGCACAAAAAATCTCACAAAAAATCATGTTTGTTACTCTCGCACTAAACACATAGAAATTAGACATCACTTTCTTAGAGACCATATATTGCAGGAGATGTTAGTTTAGAATTTGTTGACACTGAACATCAATTGGCTGACATCTTCGCTAAACTCCTAGCTGATGGTCATTTTAACTTTATACGAAGATAATTATGAATATTGAATGTTGAATTTTTATAATTGAATGTTACTTGATCTGAATTCATAAATTCGTCGAAAATATTTTGGTTACAAGTCAAAAGGGCCCTTCTGACAAAAAGACGTAAAAGTCTAAGCGACACGGTGCCAAGTGTCTTCGGACTACCGCTAGCTGGGATCCGGCCCCTACATCTAACCCAAATATTCTATACATTTTGTGTATTTTGGTTAATTAATATTAATTATTTTTCTTCAGCACAAGTATTTCGAGTTATACTTCACATAAAGGTTAAAACTGTATCAAATTCTTTTTATTTCTGTCCTGAATATACAGGGACAGAACTCGGACCGACCTCTGTCTGAACTCAGTCCGGGGTAAGTCAGAATAGAACTGAACAGTCGGGTTCCCCTTATTTAAACACCTCAAAACATCATCTTCCTCATCTAAACACAGCCAATACCACCGAAACCCTAACCTAGCCACCCTATAACTCCTTCCTCCAAGCCTCTCAAGCTCTAAAAACTTGGATTCGGAGCTATCTCAGGGTTCTCTTCCACTGTTTTGAGTCAATTTCGATATATCTCTCCTCTTTCCTCTACTTTTAGTTTCCATGGCTCCCAAAATTCCTCAATTTTCCAAAAAAAAGGAAGGTTGGAGAAGCTTCTTCCTCCACTGCTCTCGAGGAAGCTTCTTTTTTACTTTTTAGTCCCGCCATGCTGGACGGAGACTATTTTGATGACTTCATTTTAGTGTCTCAAGATGCTTCTAATGAATGTTACAATGATTTCCATCAACGGAATTTTTTTTTGGGATGTCTTATTAATTTCAATTTGTTTCTCGACCATTTAAACGTCTTTCAACATTTTGATCTCATAGACCTAGTTCAATCTAGTTTTTCGATTTATTCTAATACAATCTGCATGTTCTATTGCAATCTATCGGTCACAAAAGGCACGGTTAAGTCAAAAGTCGGTGGAATTGACATTGAGTTTGAGGTCGATGATTTGTCAATTATGCTTCACATTCCAATGTAGGGGAAGCATTGGAGGATATCACCTCAGTACAATTTCTAGCACATACGACTTTTGACTCTTTTTGATCGTGATTCTTTATGTGCACCAAAATTATGTCCCAAAGGCATTCTTCGTCCCAAGCACTTGAACAACTATTTCTATAATTTGCATCAGATGCTATTTTTTGCTATTCTTCCAAAGAATACCTCCACTGATGAAATCTTCTACTTGGAACTATCTGCTATTTACCATCTTCACTTCCAAGTTCCTTTTAGTCTTCCTAAGACTATCATTGCTGCTATGAAAAAGTGTCACAAGAAACCACGACGACTTCTCTATGCGATGTATTCGCCTTACATCTTTCAGTTCTTTGAGGTTACCTTAGATGATTGTGCTCAGGATGCTCCACCTACCCATCTTCATGAGCATCGTAGAGTTGCTCCTATTCCTGAGTTTAGGCTCCTCCTACTCCAGTGACCCATCAGCCGACAACTCACATCCTTCCCATCCTCCTAGTGGTGTCACTCATGAGTCTCTTCAGGCCTTGATGCTGGATCAATTTCTGGCTATAGATTTTTGTACCACTTTTCAGCTTCAAGCCATATCCAATACTGTGAGGGATATTACCTACAACTATTCTCACAACCATGGTAGCCCTTTTCCTATGGTTCGTGACCCCTCAGTGATTGGATTTTTTATTGATGACTAGAGGCTCGTTACTTTGACCCTGCAGCTGTCCGCTATGATCCCAACCAATCTGCTGAGGCCGGTCCTTCTAGAGTGGCGGGTGCTGATGATGATGATGACGAGGATGATGATTGAGCATGTTCCCTAGTGATACAACGTCACTATTTATGTTTTGGTGATGTTTTATCATGTATTAGTGATAAATGCTTCTTTCAAGCATTATCATACTTTAGTAGTTATGAGTATCTTTTAGTCAGCATGTATTATTTCGTTTTGTATCAGTTTCAGCACTCTATGCACTTCTGATTGTGGATCTTTTCTTTATGCGCTTTTCATCTATATTTGTGCTGAGTACCGTTCATTTATTTTGCTTATATAATAAGACGGGGGAGAAAATTTAAATACTTTCATTATTACTCTGTCGATTATCAAGATTTAATATTACTCTAAAAGTTTTGGTTTAAGTTTGTTTTCTATACTTCACATATGTTCAGTACAATTATTTTCTTACGAGGGAGCAAGTTCAAGATAACCCGATTACAGGGGAGCACTACCATTGCATGAGCTACTTCCTGCCAGTCTACTTCCAAAACAAAGCTGAACAGCGATAAAAGTATCAAATCATAGTTTTCGTCACATTATCAAAATGAGGAAGATTGTTGGCCCATGCAGCCATGATCAACTTGATTTCGATAATGGACTTAAAACTCCGATATTGATATAAAGAGCAAAGAAGAATTCAAAAAGAATACAAAAGATTTCACGTGATCGTCAAAGAAGATTTTTAAACTTTATTCTGTATTTTCTATTTTCTTAAGTCTAGATAAATTGTGAGTAAGAAACACTAGCAATTTAGATTACCCTAGATTACCCTCACAAACCTATCCTTTTATCCAAACCCTTGCACTACAACGGATATGGGATATGATAGCGTACGTTGAACGCTGTAGAATGAATATTATAGCATATTCCGTCCGCTATATACGCCCCCGCTATAATAATCCCATGTACAAGAACGCTATAAAGTTATAGCGTTCACGAACGCTATTCATGGATTATAGCGTTCATTGACGCTATAGACGGTGTATAGCGTTTTGAAACGCTATATGACAGTTATAGCACTTAGGAATGCTATAGAACTTTAATAGCATTCATGAACGCTATTAATGTATTATAGCGTTCATGAACGCTATAGACATGTTATAGCACTTACAAACGCAATATAGTTTACATAGCCTTTACGAACGCTATAGTTCATTAATAACATTTGTTAACGCTATAAATGTGTTATGGCGTTCCTGAACGCTGTTTATTTTTAATTACGTTACTGTATGTTATCGTTTGTTAATAGCGTTTCGATATATATCTGCTTTTTATAGCATTTCTTTCCTGCTATTATATGTGCAACAATAGCATGTCAGAATGCTATTGCAGAGTCAAAATTCTGTATTCGAAAATTTGCAGAATACAGCACATCAGAATACTATTGCAGATAATGCCACAGTTACACAAAATGCAGGTATTCAAAAATTTAAATGCGAATCAATCACAGAATGAATTCCGAACATAAGTAAAAATTCATTAATTTCACTGTCTAATATATGTAGAACAACGAAGTAGTACCAAACATTCAAAATCCTTAATTTCTCCATGTATAACAACGAAGTAGTACCAAACATATGTCCAAAATTTAAACATTAACAGTGTAGTCAGCTACATATATCCCAAAATGTTGACTATCTAACATTTAGCTCCCTTCGAGCCTATCCACAACCAAAACTCCTCAGAAAGCATCCTCTTCCTTTATCCAACCTACACAAAAATAGGGAGGAAATCATTAGTGTAAAGAAAAAACCATCTCGAGTCGATCCAGACAATTGACGAAAAGTAAATTATTGGGATAGAAAAAGTGATGCCTTACCAGTGCACTAATTGAGTCTTATGTGTTTATATATTCTGTTGTAATTGTAAGTGTTCTCAACTCTTCTTCTCGTTTTTTGACTGAAAGCTTGAAAGGATTAATGAGTTCCAACTGAGTGCGTGTATTTTTTCATATAGATGAAGCTGATATCGCTAAATGTGGTCTATACTAAAGACTTATCAGATTTATCAACTGAGAAGCAATGGCCTTCGATAAAACGTTTGCCTTGGGTTTATGTATGACAGCCCTATCAGATGGATTGTTCTGCAAATTAGATAAATATGAAGAATAAAAAAATTTAGCATGTTTCGGAAACTGACATACTTGACAATCAAAATAATCAATACTAGTTGACTTAAAAGGTTCGTTTTAGGTCCATTGACCTAAATACGAAACAGAAATATTACTAGTGAAGTGCGCATGCACAATTGAAGAGTGCCGCAAGCACAATTACCTGAATAAGAAACACAAATTTCAAAAATCTTAAATTTCCAGTTTTTGTTATTTAAGCTCCATTCCTTCTCCATCCTTTTGGAAATGTATGAAGGTGTGAAAGTTATATGTTATTCAGTTATTGTTTCAATTGTTTACACGATTCATAGTAACTTGCTGATTAATTTTCGATTAAATATTTAGTTTAGAATGGAGAACACTTGATCCTGCTAAAGTTCTTCCTAGGCACCACCTAAGTTGCTAGTCACCCACCTTTGCATATTTATCTATTTTCTATATTGCACGGATACGGGCACTGATACGAAAAAAAAAATATAAGTATAAAGTAGCACATATATATAAAAGTAATTTTACAATTGATACTAGCAAGTAGAAGCAAGCAGAAGGAACATAGTTTTAGCAAATACAAATCAACTTAAAGTAATTTAATATATTGACAATGCATTAGCTTATAGTAATGTATTAAGGCACTACCCTTTTGGTGGTGACCCTGTTGGATGTTGGAAGAATTGGACTAACTTCCACTTTTATGAAGAATATCTTATGTATGCCACATAGCAAGAGTGATGGAAGTTCAGTTCCACTATTATCAAAAGAAGAAAGTATGAGGCACACTAAATACCTACATAAATATTAAAACAAAAGTGTATCAGGAAAAACTAGCATAGAAGCATGGCAGAAGAAAATAAGAAAATCTACAAGCAATAGTCTAGATCCCAAATTTCACTAAAGATAATAGTCTAGAAAATCTAAATAGAGAATACATCAACAAATCCCAGTCTAAGAATGTTCACATCAGTTTAAGAACCTAAACATGTCACATTTGTACTAGCTTCATGTATAGACAATTTTAACTCGACCTCCAAAACAAGTTTCATTAGTGTTCATGTGTCATGAGCTATATCCTTAACTGACAATAACAATAACTTTGACAGTGCCACAAGAACTAGTATCAAAGGAGTGCACTTTCTCCCATAAAACTATATTATGGAACATGTGAAAGGAAACTCACGGCTGATACTAGGAAATGAGGGATAGTGAATAGTATAGCCCATCTCTGCACAACTTCCTTGATGAGTCTATACCTGAAAGTTGATTCGCTATATTTCTCTACGACGATCTCTGTAGTTAGGTTAGATCCCCAGCCAAAAATTATTGAAATGGATGTGTAAGGATTTGAATGGAGGAAGAATAATGAAAAATGAAAAATGAAAAAATGAAAAAAAAGGATGTAAAAAAGAAAAACACCTGAACTAGATAGTCAACAATGACAACTAATTGGCAATGGGATCTCCTTCAATAAATAATGAGGGCTTTCAAAAGGAAAATAAAGAAAGAATAGTCTCAATAACATCTTGTTCAGAAGTGGAACTAATCACTAGACCTTATCTTATTAAATGAATACAATTTTCTCACTGTAAGCTACATCAGAGATGCCCACAAGCCACAAGTAGCAAATAATTAGGGTGTCAAAACACTTGTATATTTCCTTACACTAACTGATACAAGAATGTGTATCTACAATAATTTGAAGGCTAAATTTTACTTAAATACGCTATCATGTTTTTCAAGTTGTTACCCTGAAAAAGATAACACATTGATGAAGAAAAATTAAATTTTCAAATAGAATATAAGAATATGTATGGTACTGAATATGAACTGGTAACTTCCATTAACACAAAACAAATAACTCTGCTCGGCATGGTACTTCGCATGTAGATTACAGTAGATGATGTACAGATAGAGCAATAATGGAGAAAAAGGATTATAACAAAAAATTGAGAAATTGACCTTGTTCATTTCATCTATATGTCCCTTTATACAGTGGGATATACTTAAATAACAAATTGATTACCTTTGTCGTTTTCCCCGCAAACCAAATGGCTCCATACCTAGAGTATAGACATGCAACACATATTTTCTATGTGCCAAATCCTTGTCGAAAACATTCGGTACGGAGATCAAGACGACATTCTGATCAGCATCTCAAGTAATCGGTATTAAGACTATATGGTGGATTCCCAGGTCTTCAGGAATACTCTGCTGATACCATAAGTTTTAATACAATGCAACAAGACAAATGAAGATGGAAAGCGAAATTAAATAAAAAGGAAAAGCAAATTAAATGTTGGTCCTCTTTCCGCAATTGCACTCTGCTGCTTTTATGTTCATAATACCAAGCAATAATACCAAGAAAAAATAGCATAAAATCGTGACTGTAAATTTAGTTGCACACCTTGGTCTTGATTGATACTAACTAGTGAACGAACTTGTACAACTCACCACTGGACTTGCGTGACTTGCGTGCTCTGTATACCGCCATGACGGATTTCCTGCATAGCGCCCGAACACGCAGAAGATGTTCGTGAGCTTAACGGGCCGGCCGTCTCCCCCGGCGTAGTAACCGTCCATGAAAGCTGCATTGTCCGGGCAGTCGTTCGCCGGCTGGAGCGACGACGCCGTCATCCCGAACCCAAATTCGCCAGCGTCAAAGAAGGTTTTGTAGTACCACTCCTCGGACGGGTCCATGAAGGGGATGAAAAAATAGTTTAAACATCTTGTGTGTTCAAAATTTCTGATGTTAAGATATCTTCCACATGATATTTGAATTGGCACTAATCAAAAACCAAAAAAAAAAAACCCTGTAATGCTCTCTGTTTTGAGTCACTCTTGGTGCAACTCTACATAGAATAGTTTACAAGTAGATATATGTACATTTTGGCTTGACAATTTAAGCTCATACAAGCAAAAAGTACGTACAAAATTTTTAGACGAAGATGTTAAATAATATCATTTAATATAGAAAATTTGCATTCATCTTTCTGATACAATAAGCAAAAGAGAAGGATTAATGACACTCCATTTTTCTTTGACAAACAAGCTAAAAGACGTGTAACTTGTGTAATTGCGATCAAGTTTTTATTGGGCTTTTCTATGGAATCGAATACTTGACCTTGATATTCGGGATACGAATATAGATCGGATCAGTGCAAATAAAGTTCGTTAAAAAAATTTAGTATATTTTAAATAATAGTTTAAACATCTTGTGTGTTCGAAATCCGATCCGAATTCAATTAGAAGCAAAGAACTTTGGCATGAATCCAAATCCGAAAACTTTATAGGATTCAAGTTCGGATCTTACATAAATCCGACACGAATCCGACCGTTGTCATCCCCTGAAACAAAGAGAGTTCAAGCTATCTTTACAAAAGCTCGCGTTATTTTTTCAGTGATCATTCTCGAAATAAACCACCCCTAATTTTTAGTACACTCACTGCATGTTCAGGCGGACAAACTGGGCATTCCACCTGGGGTACGACGCCCAGGCCGGCGCTGTCGTCTCCCTAGCATCGGTGCGAGAGTCCGAGAGAGCTGCACCTCGCGCAGTGCTCTACAGAATCCCCTACATGGACCTATTACATGTTCCGTCATACCGATTTGGATTCATTTCAAGTTATGTTAAAGAAGTCATATTAAGTACCACTCAGATACCAGCTTTGAGACAATGCATACACTTTACTCTCCATTGAAATGATTCTCGAAGTATCTAAAAGTTTTCATTACTCTCCATTGAAATTACTCTTTTTTTTTTACAAAATGATAAATCTCTAAAATTATTTCCATAAGACAACCCCTACAAATTAGCTAAACAATTAACATCCTTCAAAAGAGATGCTACACCAAGAGCACACACCAAGAGAGCTGGTTTGAGATTGTCCAAGAATATACTAAACTTATAGTATTTCTCAACAGAGGATATTTATGTATTGAATGGTTAAACATCGAATTGTTTCATGTGGATTTGTGATGTATAAGTGATATATCAATAGTAATCAATGTGGTAGTAGTCATAAAGTTCTATAGACATGCAATGGGTAAGCAAAAGCCTCATCTACAACTACAGAGACATTTCGACAAACACTATCAATACAAAAAAAAACCTCAAGCTTATAAATAGAACACAATAGAAAGTAAGCTTTAGTTACCATGGAGAGGATAGGCTTCCTTCTCCCATGCCTACAAGAAGAAGAATGCTTTCCACCTCCATCCTTCTAACTTCATCTTCAAACTTGGGCATGGGAGAAAGCAGAAAGAAAACATTAGTCCTAAATAGTCCTCTCAGGCATTGGAGAAAGCTACAAATAAATCAACTACCATGGATTGATGTGAAGGAAAATGATATGGTGTTTATAAAGTAATATCATTGCAATTTTATAGCAAGACTCCTCAAAGATGTCTACCAGCCTTGGTCGTGCCCTATGGATGTCGCTCATATCGACGTACCTCTTCTTCGCCAGCTCGTCCTTGGTCTTCTTCTAGATGGGGAGGTCGGAGAAAAGCTTAATGTTAGCGTACACCTGGATATCATCTCTGGCGGTGGAGGATCTGTCAGGGAAGGGGGTTCGACGGAGAGGGCGTTGGCCTCGGATTTCGGCTTGTGGGAGCTTGATCCATGACTTCTTGAGGAGCTTGATCTCTACCGACTCAGAGAGGCTGCGGAGGGATTAGGATTGGGATTTCGATCGACGCACCTCTCCAATTTTTTTAGGGTTTATGAATTTGGGGGAGAAGTGGAGTGTGATGGGAGGAGAGAAACTTGTGGAGAAGAAGACGAATAAAGCATTATAGTGGAGGAGAGAGAGATAAGAGGGGGGAAATTTTTTCGGAGATTAAAAAAAAGAGCGGGCTTAGTCGGGATGTGGAAAAAAATTCAATTATGCTATTCGGCTTCTAAAATATTTGGATGATACCATTTTTTTATTATGTGGTATCTAACATGGCAGCTGACATAACAAAGCTGACATAACAACTGATATAACAAATTTTAACCAAAAAAATTAATTATCTAATTTTTTTAATGTTAACGTTAATGTTAATATTTATATTAATTTTAATGTAAAAGTTAATATTAATATTAATATTAATGTTAATTTTAATATTAAGGTTAATTTTAATGTTAAGGTTAATTTTAACATTAATTATCATGTTAATTTAATTTTAATTTTAATTTTAATTTTAATGTTAAATTTTGTCATGTCAGTAACCATGTTATATGTCACAAAATGGAAGATGGTATCATCCAAATATTTTTAGAGCCAAATATCATTTTTGAAAAAAATTAGATCCTTTAAAAAATAGTGTTATAAAAGTCTTTATTATAAATAATGTTTTCTATTTTGAAATGTTAAAACTGGTCACATTCAGCTTACCACCGTTATTTTTATACCCTCTTTTGAAAAATTATAACGTTTTACTATAGAATGTTATTTTAAAAGCGTTATATTAAGAGCTTTTTCTTGTAGTGTTAGCAAATTATAAAAATGTATATTACTACACAGGTTCATGTTGCAGAACAAATAGTGGCTTTCTACGACATATACCATTAATGTCGTCGAATATATTGTGTCTTTCTGCGACATGTATCATATGTCGCATAATGTGTATTATCTTTCTGCGGCATGTACCATTCATGTCGCCGAACATATAGTATCTTTCAACAACATGTACCACATGTCGCAGAACATATAGTATCTTTCTGCGACATGTGGATGTCACGATATGTATAGAATTTTTGGCAGGACTGATATTTCGATTCCCTCAAGTAAAATTTATGTGGATTCTGCGACATATTAGAACTCATGTTGCCAATACATATAAAAAAAAATTGCTTTTAGAGACATAAAAGACTCTATGTCGCTAAAACATGTTGCTAAAAATGCAATTTCTTGTAGTGGCGGAGAGGATGATGTGGAGTGAGAGGCGACTGAGGGAGAGGCGACAGAGAGAACGGCTGTGGAGTGGCATCGATGGAGTGGCTGTGGAGAGGCGTCTCGAGAGGGGTCGGAAGAGTTTTGGGGGGAACGATCGAAAATAATAGGAGGGTAGAGAAAATTTTAGAATGAATAGAGTTTCTCACCGACTGAACTTTTAGTCGCTCCTTATACGTCCACAAATACAAGAACATATCTGCTAATTACCGACTGACTTTTCAGTCACTAGAATAATACTAGATAGCCACCGACGTCTTAGCGACTGACGCATGACTCCCAGTAAATTGAATTTTGAATTCGTAGTTATTTAGTCGCCAGTTAGTCGCTGATATAGCGACTAATTTTCTTCAGTCATTAGATCAGTCGCTAATTTGCCATATTTTTGTAACGGACGGGAATGCCGCTGTCGAGAACGCTATAAATTATACAGCATCCAAAATGTGCTATAGTCTTTTTTTTAATCATGTAAAATATATAGAATACGATGCTGCTCCTAATCGAACTGGGTACCTTACTTTGACATACAGGCATAGCAACATAAGCAGCGTCCAGAAAAAACTATACCTTTAACAGCGTTCATAACACGCTATATAAAGTTCTGTTAACAGCAAAATAGCGGGAGGCATAAACGCTATAGATAAACTGCTATTGTATGAACTTTTAATAGCACTTCACAATGAACGCTATGGATTATGATATTATAATAGCAGGGAGGCTCGAATGCTATAGATAAACTGCTATTGTACGCTATTTTAATAGCACTACGGAATGAACGCTATTGATGATGACATTCTATAGCAGGAAGACTTGAACGCTATAGATAAACTGCTATTATATGTCCTATTTGTTGTAGTGTTGCTAAACCAAAACTGGCCAGAAAACACTAAAAACCCACTAACCGAACTCGGACCGAATGCGGTCCCCTTGGCTCACTCCTGGTCAGCAGCAAATACCTATTCTTTTGGATCCATAACGTTCAAAATTTTGAACGTTGCCCTAACCGAGTTCTGCGCGAACTCTGCCTCAAAAATTCCTATAAATAGAGAAAAATTTGTCATTTCTAATCACTCGTTCATTCTTCATCTTCTCTATCTATTCTAAAGCCTTCATATTCAAACTTCCTATTCCCAAGACAACTCCTATTCTTCTAAATGCCGATGGTTTCCGATTAGGATTATTTGAGTTGTACAAGCTTGGAGTATAAAAGCTTTTCTCAGAAAGGTGTTGAAGTTTGATCGTGGGATTCAGATTAAAACACGACAATGTTGAAGTTGACATGTTCTTCGGAGTAAAGCACGCGGTGTAACCTCTATTTCAAATAGTAGATTAATAGCAGGCAAGAGTTCTCGCGATTGGACTAGTCCTCTCAGAGGAAAACCAGTATAAACCTCAGTGTTTGCGTATTACCTTCTTGCACTATTTTAATTATTACTTTACTTTATTATATTTCAGTAATTATTTTATATTTGCCTTTACCTGCTTAAATTTTTATTGGAGACATTTTTTCCGGTGTACTCTATTCACCCCCCTCTAGAGGTGTCATCGATCCTACAATACCTAGAGAGATCACTAGGTACTCAGAGGGATGTAACAAGATACATAATAATATGCAAAAATATACTGAATATAAAGAAACAACTAAAATGTCTCCTAACAATTCTATGTGAAATATGCACTTTTTAGGACAACTTTCAACGCATGGAATCTCTAGTTAAAAATGGAATTAGAAAATTCTCGCTTGGAACCAGGAGCCAAATGTGCATAACATTCTTTGAACGTCAGAGGCCACCTGCAAGTATAACCAGGGTCATCACACCCACTTCTTCGGTAGAGCTTATGGGCACTGTTGCAAAAATCCGATTAGTCGGTCGACAAGTGCCCGACTAATCGGTAGTCGGCCTTCGTCGACTCGACTAGGGGGCTAGTCAGCAAAAATAAAGGCTCAAGCAACAATCGGATCTAGGCAGCCGAATAGGCGGCTAGACGGGCCTAGTCGGCCGACTAGGCCTCGGTTCCAAAAAGGGTAAAAAAGGTCAAAATCCAACCCAAAATAAGTTCTTTCAAAAACCTAAAAGCGCCCGACAGAGAAGGAGAAAGAAGAGAATGGCAAGAAGTTTTAAAAAAGATGCATACTATATATTTTTTTGGGGTACTTAAGTTAATACTTTGATGACATATAGCATACAATGCCTATATATTATTTTTTACTCATATATATATATATATATATATATATATATATATATATATATATATATATATATATATATATATATATATATATATATATCTTGCTTCCCCTTACTGCTCTCCCATGGCCCGATGACTCCATCCCCCTCCCGCAGGTGGCGTCGGGGCAGAGCTGTCCAGGGAGCTCGCCGGACGCTGCACCCCCTCTCCTCCCGTCGGCGGTTGAGCTGGACTCCCGCCACAGGCCCCTCAGCTCGCCCCGATCCGGTGGGTCAAGGCGATCGCACGCCGGCAACCACACGAGAGCCTCCCGCTTGGACGAGCGACCAACTAGCCATGGTCGGCCGCGCCCTCGTCGGAATAGCGCCGAAGTTCCGGTGGCCGCCCCAACTTCCCGCCCACGGTCCGGTCGTGGCTCTATCTCTCGCCCTTCAGCCGGTGTCGAGCGGAGGACACAGACGAGAATTGCTCCGCCCTGGAGTCGCCACCTCTCTCAGGTGGCCCCACCCCCCGGCGATCCCCTACGGAGCCCCCATCCCGTCCAGCTCGCAAGGCCGGGCCGTCGTGGACCAGATGGACGTGGGTCCGGACAGTTTCCGCCGATCGTGCACAAAATTTGAATTTTGAAATTCGAAATCCAAATTTACCCCCTCTCCGCCCGAGAGTAGTCATGCACCGACTGCTCAACGTGGCGGACATGCGCCCACACTTCAGGGGGGCGGCTATGCACCCAAGGTTGGCTATGCGCCCCCTCTCCGTTTTGCACCCCCGCCTACCCACGTGGGCGGATATGTGCCACTCCCTCAGGGGGAGATAATGTGCCCCCCATCGCAGGCCTATGCGCCCTCTTCGGCATCCCTGTGCGGCGGATTGGTCCCCCGCCTGAGGGCGAGCATGCACCACCTGTAGGCGAGCATGCGCCCCCCTTCCTGTCGTTGCCCATACACCATGCGCCCACCCCCCTGATCGTAGACGGTCGTGCACAATTGCCTATGCGCCAGCCGACACAACTAGCCGACGACCATGCGGCCCCTAGCCCCCTCCCCGGCACATGCGCCCACCCTAAGGAGGGACGCATAACTATGGTACCTGAGAAAGGAGGCAATGCGCCCACACCCTCCTTTCCTCCCTTACTACTTGGGCAGCTGTCACCTCCTTATCCTACCAGGGCCACAAAAACCCTTTCCTATGCGGCAATTCTGCGACCGGGCTGCGGGTCGCAGCTTCCGTCCCAGATAGAGGATATCATCCTGCCAGACATTGAGCTCCCGAGCCCGACTGACGGTCAGAACATCTGCATGCCGTTCTCCTCCGCAGAGATATCCTCCTTATCAACCTGCTTTGTGAGAACTTTCGTGTTAAAATTCCCTGCTGGATGTCCCAAGATTACCATTGCCCAAGAAGCTATCGCAGGATGGGGTCTGGCACCAGCCTACAAAGTCACCCCGCTGAATCCTAAATATATGCTACTCCACCTATCTTTCGACCCCGACTACGCTTTAGTATGGGCCAAAGGCACCACCAGCATTGGCATCCACAGCGTCAAGATTGCCAAATGGTCCCCCAGATTCAACCCTAAACTAGACTCGTCGATAATCTCGGCGTGGATCACCCTTCCTAACCACTCGCTCGTCTGCTTCGCCCCCGCAGCTCTTAAGAGAATCGCCACCTCTTTCGGAAACCTCGTGGCTATCGCAGAAGAAACTCGCACACTCTCCAAAGGCAACTATACGAAGATTTGTGTGGAGCTTGACCTGTCGTTGGACCCACCCGCTCTTATACAGATCGACCTCGGAGGACAGACACACCTTCAGACTCTGGAGTATGACAACAACATCATCTTCTGCAAGCACTATCAGACCAGAGGACATCTCACAAAATACTGTTTCAAGGCTAACCCGGAGCTCAAAAAGAAATTCCCCCGCAAGTCGCAATCCCACAAGTCACAATCCCAGAAGGCGACCCAAGTCATCGCCTCTTCCCCCATCCTCCCCCTCTCCAACTCCCACCGCCACTTTACTGACAGCGATAGCTCCCCCAGCCCCCGATCCCCCCAACCGGCTAAAGCCACATCACCGACCTTCCTCCTCAACAACAAGTTTGACATCCTCACCTCCACATCGCCATACATCTTTCGGGACAGCCCCCTACCCGACGGGATCCCTTCCGTTGAGCGAGGGAAGTCCACAGAGGTGCATCCACACATACTTGTCTCACCGGCATGCGCATGAGAGAATCAATTGGCCTTGATCATCCATTCCGCATCCATGACCCCTTCTACCGCCCCCGGATGTGACCCTGAGATCGACCCGATGATGTTAGGCGTTGTCCCAGCAGACAGGCTTATACAGGCCATGGAAGCCGGCCTCTTGGACCTCAGCAATCCCTTCTGTACTTTGGCAGATATCAAGAAGGATGTCGGCTCACCCCCGACGAGGGATACAAGTAGCATAGCCCGCGACTCATCCGAGTCGGCCTACAACGACACATGAAAGTCGTCGAGAGCCACCAAAACCTCCCACAACAAGAAGAACAAACAAGCCTTTGAGCCCACGGCCATGACCACTCGGTCAGCCACAAAGCTCAACACGCACCCCCTCCGCAACCACCCCAATGCTTAACATTCTTTCATAGAATGTGAGAGGGATGGCCAATAAACCTAACTTGAAAAGAATAATCAGTCTCAAGAAAACCCACCGGGTCAATATTTTAGTTATCATCGAGCCTAAAATCCCTCAAAGAAAACTCAAATCCATCCAGCTACAACTCGGCTTCCCGTATGCGGTCGCCGGATGCCACGATATATGGATCCTCTTCACCGCTGAATGTAAATTCGTTATCGTCAATAACTCAAAACAGGTACTGTCCTGTTGGGTAGAGCACCCATCTCTTACATCTCGATCCCTCATCTCAGCTGTCTACGACAGTTGTGACCTTGCCGAACGCAAGATGCTGTAGGACACACTAACGGACACCCGCATCCTCCTCAATAACCTTCCGTGGCTCTGTCTCGGAGACTTCAACACCATTTCACACAGCGATAAAAAGTCAGGAGGCCGCCCAACACCCCAGCCGGCCATGAATGACTTCAACACCTTCCTCTTCAATGCCCACTTGTCTCCCCTCCCGTTCTCCGGTAATGCATTCACCTGGTATAACATGCAGGAAGGCACCCGTAGGCAATATTCTCGCCTGGACCGTGCCCTAGTCGACAACCGCTGGGCCGACATGGATCTCATCTCTAACCTCTTCCACCTCAACACCACCGAGTCAGATCACTCCCCTCTCCTAATCGAGATCAGCAGCAACTCCGGTCTGGTCAAGAAACCTTTCCGCTTCCTGGATTTTTGGAGCTATCACCCTCAATTCAGGAACATCGTCGACTCCGCCTTGAGGTCGGCTAGCAACCCCAACCCCATTGTCTACGTAGCAGCCAAGCTCAAAGCTACCAGGGGTGCTCTGTCTACTTGGAACAAACTCGCTTTCGACAATATTTTCCAAGCGATTAAGACGACGGAGGATGACGTCACTCGCGCCGAGATCATCTTCGCCTCGGATCGATCGTCGGAGGCCCGTGCCGCACTCAACGTAACCAAGGCTCTTCTGAAGTCTCGGCTAAAGATCGAAATGGAATTCTGGAAGCAGAAGGCCAGATTGACTTGGGACGCCGAGGGCGACAGCAATTTTGACTTCTTCCATGCTTGCGTCAAAGGACGCAGAAATCAGCTCAACCTGCACAAGATCGTCGACGAGAACGAAAAGATCGTCAAAGACCAACGTAGCATCAACATGACTGCCGTAAACTTCTACACCAAACTATTCTCCAAGGAAGCCGTCATTAAGGATGAGGTGTTCTTGGCGAAGGTCCCCAGCTTGATCTTCGAGCAAGAGAACGTGCAGCTCCTATCCCCTCCCTCCAAAGAGGAAGTCAAGTCCGTAGTCTGGGCCCTCAATGAACACAGTGCTCCCGGACCGGATGGTTTCTCTGGTGTTTTCTTCCGCTCTTGCTGGGACATCATCGAATCTGACTTTCACGAGGCCGCTGTGGCTTTCTTTCAAGGCGCATGCTACTCGAAAGCTATCTCCCGTACTAACCTCATCTTAATCCCAAAAAAAAGAAAAACCCGGAGACCTTCAAAGGCTTCAGACCTAACAGCCTATGCACCTTCACCAACAAAATCATCTCCAAGATCATTGCGAACCGCATGTCCATTCTTTTTCCCAAGATTATATCCGAGGAACAAAGCAGCTTCGTCCCGGGGCAGAACATCACTGATAACATCTTGCTCGCTCAGGAAATGATTAATTGCATAAAGTTTCCGTTTAGAGGAGGAAACGTCGCCATTAAGCTAGACATGGAAAAAGCTTATGATCATCTAGACTGGCAATTCATGATTTGGGTTTTCTGGGGGTTCGGGTTATCGGAGAAGTGGATAGATATCATCTTCAGATCTATTAGCAACTCTTGGTTTTCCACGGTCATCAACGGACAAGCCGAAGGTTTATTCAAATCCAGCCATGGGATCCGTCAGGGGGACTCTCTTTCCTCTACCATCTTCATCATCGCAGCCGAAGCGCTCAGCAGAAACCTTAATATCATGGCTAACACCCCCAGGTTCCTCTACTTTCATACCACCGCTGGCTGCCCTCTAATTACTCATCTGGCCTATGCCGATGACATCCTCATCTTCTTATCCGGCGACGTCGGATCGGTAGAGGTAGTTTGCAGTACCCTTAAAGATACACCAGATGATCAGGCCAACGAATCAATGCAGATAAAAGTGTTATCTATACCCATCACAAAGCGGACATGAGCCACTCGACTTCCCTCGCCAACCTAACCTCATTCTCCACCGCTTACCCGCCGTTCTCCTACCTCGTGTGCCCGCTGGTGTAGGACAAATCTAACTCGGGCATCTTCGACGGCACGGTGAACAAAATTAAAACAAAAATCGCAGGATGGCACAACACGACCCTCTCTCCGGACGGCAAGATGATCCTGATCAAGCATGCCCTATCCTCTATCTCCATCTACACCTTGGCCGTGTGCGCCCCCCAAAGAAGGTTCTATCCTCGTTAGAGTCCCTCTTCGCTAGCTTCTTTTGGAGGCATCGCGACGGCAAAGACAAGCACCATTGGGCCAGCTGGGATACCATGGCCAAACCAACCGAAGCGGGCGGCTTGGGCTTCTGCAGACTAGCTCACATCATTGATGCATGCTCAATAAAGCTGTGGTAGAAAGTCCGATCGAAAAATACCATTTGGACTAGATTCATGAAGGCTCGATACTTCCGTCACTCTCACCCCGCGACGACCGTCTCTATCAATCGTTTATCTGTATCCTGGCATCGTATCCTCCATGGTCGACACCTCACAGAACCTATCATCCTCCTGCAGATTGGCAATGATATCTCGTCGCTGCGCCACGAACGTTGGCTCGACAATATTGTCCTTTAACCATCCGCAACCGCCCCCCTAATTGTACCATCCGAGATTTATGGGACAGTGACTCCGGGTGGAGATGGGACCGGGTCAGAGAGTGGCTGGGACCCGGCGACGTCGGCTGACCTTGCCGCAGCAGACGTTCAGCTCAATGAAATCCCCGACGTTCTGACATGGGCTGCCACGCCCGGGGCCACCTTCACGTTGGCCTCCGCCAGGCGCTTGGTGAGAGGACCTGATGCAACTTCATCGCTGATCGCCCCTTTTTGGCATTCTTGCATTCCTAACAAATGGTCAATCCTAATCTAGAGAGCTCTCCGCAGGAAGCTCCCCACTAACGACTCACTTACCTCCATCGGCTACAGCCTTGCCTCTATATGTCATTGCTGTAATTCGTCCCACTCAGAAACCGT
The DNA here is from genome assembly GCA_029216955.1 of Iris pallida. NCBI lineage: Eukaryota > Viridiplantae > Streptophyta > Magnoliopsida > Asparagales > Iridaceae > Iris > Iris pallida. The sequence goes on from JANAVB010041420.1 coordinate 10,539,500, forward strand.
CGAACACATCTTGGTCTCCGGCGACCTTGCCACTCAGATGTGGTCCAACCTCTCACGCCGTTGTGGACTTGATTACCGTATAGGGGGCCTCAACGATCTCCTCGCCAGCTGGGGCAAATCTTATGGCCTTCAGATCGTCGCGGCCACTGGAATTTTGGTTCTATGGAAGAACCAAAACGAATACAGATACGAAGGACGCCAATACAACCCCTCTCAACTGATCTAGGAGGTCCTCCGTCAGAGTCTCAAGAGCAGCAGACGTTTCACACACTCTCCAGACAGTTTCTGGATAGCGCTGTCCTAACCTCCGGTCCGGGCCAGCTAGTCTTGTTGGCTGCGTCCGGCCTCCTTTTGGCTTTTGTTATCTTTTTGCGCTGGTCACTTTTACTTGTATAGGCTTTGGCATTTTGTGTCTGATACATCAATAAAGCTACTTCTTGATATATATATATATATATATATATATATATATATATATATATATATATATATATATATATATATAAACTCAAATCGATTAATTCGACTAGTCCTCCGATTAATCCGATTAATTCCAAATTCCCGCGAACCGACTAACGGCCGACTAGCGATTTTTACAACCTTGCTTATGGGTTACAAAAATGGATTGTGCATAGTAGCCCATACGCCTAGTAACTGTCGTCCCCAACCCTATGCTCATATCTGTATCATATGCACAATATAATATCTCTAATAATTGCTAAGTCTTCTAACATGTATATCTATTAGCAGTTATAACCTATCGCATGTCCTCTACGTACCGATAGCCTGTCGAATATGCAAGCCCGAGTTTTACATGGGACTCACAACTCGTGGAACACATGTTTCAAGGCCAATGAAGATACAAAGATGCTTCATAATCATCGGATAGTCCGCTAAAACTAGGCCAACATGCATAGTAAAGTAAAACGACAAACATAGTTTTTTGCACCCAAGAAGGACTTTGACGCACAGTTTAAATAGAATAACTAAATAAATAAATAACATAAATGTAACATGCAGAAATAAATGTAAATAAACAGAAATCATGGCAAGGTATACTTATCTGATGTTCGTCTAAGTATGTCAAGTTGTGATTTTTGAAGCCAATGTCTAGCTAGAATTATCCACGAACCAGCAAACTATACTTCCATGTATATATCTACCAACCCAAATCACACACACACACACACACACACACACACACACACACACACACATACATACATATATATATATATATATATATATATATTTATATATATATATATATATATATATATATATATATATATAATCATAATTATAGTAATTCCAACAACTCCTTAACTAGGAAAGTTGGAGGGTCAAGTCACATATCTCCTATGTCACCTACGTTATTCTATTAGCCAAATTATCTAGAACTAAGTCATACTAGTCTCTATAATAATTAATTTTCTATTTATATCCTGAATTCCAAAGTTACACATAAAATATACTACATTACAAATTCCCGAAATTCGTGGCACACAAATTGAGGTATTCTATTGACCAAAAAAGTCAACCATAACAAAACCAAAATTTGAGTACACAAATATGTAGATTTCAGTACTACAAGAATGTTGGAATAGAAGGTTCATAGGAATCTTGAATCATTTACAAGATATTACACTAACACGTACAGTTTACAATTGCGGTGGTTTACTAGTCATCTAGAACTTCTACCAACTAAACAAATTAACCTATGAAATCCTAGAAAATTTATATGTTGTAGGTCTTTGTGACAGCTTTCCAAAACATCAAACGAATCGTGAAAACGAGTTCAGGATCTCCCGAAATATTGAAAACAATGAACCAAATCATATTTTGATCAACTAACACTCATATACTTATACAGAAATCGTGGTTAGGAATTTTAGGAAATAAACTATAGATTTAGAAAATTTACATGGATATGGTTCTAAAAAAAATAGCGTACGATTATGATGTCTGGATTGGTTGCAACCACTCTGCGAAGTTTGAAGAATCAAAGAATCTTCTCCAGAGAACCCTCTTTGTCACGACCCGCACCCTGTTTAGGGGCACGAGAACGTGGGTACGTCCAGCCTATGTTGCAGTGACGACGGTAGAACGCTGTATAGGTCCTCTATAACATCTAACATCTAACAACAAGATATATAAACCAGTCATCTCCGCACGGAGGTATAATATAACATCTAAACTCTATATCTCAATCACAAGTCTAGGGAAGATATATAGAGCACGATATGAAATCAGATAAAGGAAGAAACTGAATATAAATAGAGTTATCACACCACATAAAATAGATGTTCAATACAAATAAATACAAGTCCTGAATATAACTAAGTCTCAACTAACAATCGGAACAATCCGATACAAACTGAAAGCTATAAATACTAGACTAGACTAGGCACCCTCTACTGAGCTAAATGCTCCTCAGGCTCCTGAATGTCACCCTCATATGCCCCATAGAAAGTAGGACAGTCACCATCATCATCTGTAATATTTTTAACAGGTCCAGTCAGGACGAAAACGAGTACAAAATCTCAAACAACAGTTCTAGTTATACAATATTGAAAATGTAGCAGTAGATAGAGAGAATATACTAGGTAAAGTAGAACATACATGCATCCTGACAGGGTATATCAAAACTGTAATGAGATAAGGCAAGAGAACAGTGTATGACATGTATGAAAATCTGGAACTGCTATCTATGTGAGTTTAGCACTAGTTTCAACATGTGATCGGCTTAGAACTTGATACAATGTTTGGCCTGGCTAATCATACGTGAGTGTATGATTAACACTATACAATAAGGATATAATAGTGATACAATGCTGGTACTGTGGGGTATTGATCACATATCTATGCTAACACCCCCATCCCTGACTAATATAGTGGATCCAACCATGACACGTCATGACACGTAATTATCTGAGAAGGTAGCTAGCCTTCGCAGGAATCCTGTCTATACAATGCACAAGGAACTAGGAAAGACATGCTCAGGATATACCAAAAATACAAGGAATAACATCTCATGACGGAATCCAGACAATACCAATCCATATAACAATATGTCAAGAGAACAAGAATATCTACACTAAATACAAGAAACATAGATGATATCATAAAAAATATTATCAGAAATGTACTCGCCTGGTACCCTGAATGACTGATGAAAAACAGATACTGAACTGGAGTCTCAGAGTCTTATTAGAGTAAAACAGGTTATAAAGTACTCAAATTGTAATAATGGAAATCTACAATGTAAACTACATGATTCTAAGTCAAACTAGGTCAAGGCAAGTCAAACAAAGTCAAAAGGTCGATTTAAGTCAAAGGTTGACTTACAGTTGACTTTTGGTCAAATCAACTCTGGTCAACTCATAGTCCACTCTAGGTAACTAGTCAATGGTTGACTCACAGTTGACTTTTGGTCAACTGGTCAACTCTGGTCAAGTTTTGGTCAATTTTAGGCTAAAGTTCACTTTTTGTTGACTTTTAGTTAAAACGGTCAACCATGGTCAAACAGGGTCAATCCTAAGTCATTTATCCTATTCCTAACCATTACCAACCAAGCTATCATATTCTAACCATATCTTAAACATGTTAAACTCATATCTTAGTTATAGGTATTACCTTAACTCTTATCCTATTACCCTACCAAGGTAAACTCGTTACCTTAGTCTAACCCATACCCTTGCCTACATTACCCTCACCCTACTTATCCTTCAATACCCTACTAAGGTGTTCTAACACTCTACCCTCGTATCTCGATACCATATCTTGGTATCTTGATACCTTTCCTTGGTTATAAGGTAAACTCATTACCTTGAAGGTAAAGGTAAATCTCATTAACCTTGAGATACTAACTTGTGTATCCTACGATACCCACTATTCTAAGACCCCACTCTTAGTATCCTAAGATACTAAGATAGGATACTAACTATCTATAGGTTTCCAACATCTAGACACTAGTTAATACTAACATATCATAGGTATCTAACAAATCAAAATCTAACCAATACCTCAACTAACAATATTCTAACATAACTTTTAACCATCTATTCTAACTTAGAAATCTAACACAACTAACATCCACTAACTAATATCTAACCATAACATATATGTATATATATCCATCTCTAACTCTAACCAACTACCATATGTCATCTCTAACTAACAATAACATAGACTAACACAACTAACTATCTAACTTATATAAGATACCACTATCTAACTTCTAAGATACCTCTAACCTCTACATAGATTCTAACATAACCACTAACATACTAACATATCCATACATACAACATCTAAATTCCTCTCCACTCCAATACTACACACACACACACATATACCAATCCACCCCCTTCTCTTCTAACACACCACACACATCTATATACAAACACACTACACTCAACCAAAACACAAATCACTCAACAAACTACACTAGCCTCAAGTCAAATAGGATGGCATGATCCTTCCAACTCTCTCACCTTCACAACACACACACTACACTACCATCTATACAACATCAAACACACACTAGCACATATCCTCTATCAATCTCACTTCTCTCCACTAACCACACACATCCTTATCTCATTCAAACACACACACTATAATACATATATTACATACAATAATATATATATATATAAGGTGCTGGATCGGACTTCTTGGTTCGGGAGGTGAAGCGACAGTTTCGGAAGTCGCTTTCGAGTTGTCGTCATCTTCCGCCTATTCCACTTTGGGCTTTAGAGTAGTGCTTTTATATTTTGTACTTGTTACCATGAGGTCGGATGTACTCATTACCCTCTTTTTTAATAAAGGTAACGGTTTTAAAATATTATATATATATATATTAATATATATATATTTTTAATACCCTCTTTTTTAATAATATATATATATATATATATATTTATATATATATATATATATTATATATATATATATATATATAAATATATATATATATAATATATGTACTATATCATAAATATTCTTGACAACCTATGATACCTACATTCACATGATATCCATACTACATAGGCTCATAGGTTACAAAATACCTATGTCATATAGTCACTCTTCTACTTAAAACCAATAATATACCAATTGGGCCTTCACTAAATTCTAGGATTAAAGTATGTTGTAGCCCTTCGTATTAGCATTCCGAAACTTCAAACGGATCGCATTTTCATGTCCGGAAGCTCCCGAAATCGCAAAACACCGAAACACGTTCGTCTTTCGTACAACTGACACTCACACAGTTCTACAGAAAGTTCTAGAACGATTTTGGCTTATTAAATATATATATTTGGAAAGCTAACTTCGATACGGTTCTTTTTAAAAAATGGAAGATTAATCGGAGTCTTGAGCTAGGAGTTATGGCATTTCTAAGTTTCTCTGGATACTAAAAACATGGATAAAAATTATGACAAATTTGGGTTGTTTGGACAAAAAACACATGTAGGCCAAGATACTTGGATACCAACATAGCTATCCAAAAAAACTCATTCTAACCATCCTAAAACTAAAATTAAACCACAAAATAGCCTATTTGCATAAACACAAACACATAGGGTGTCATATATTGGAAACTCCACAAGTAGGACACCAAACCTATTCAAACTTCCTAAAGAGGACTCCAAAGAGCCTCAAATTAAAATCTAATGGTTGTACATACATGGGGGTGGATCCTATGGATTCAAATCTAACTAAAATAAAAGGGAAATTGAAATAGAGAGATGGTTATACCTATTGGAAGTGGGATCCCAATGATACACTCAAAGGACACGGTTCCGACACGAAAGCTCCTCCAAAATGGACACCCTTCCTTGGTCATTGCTCCCAATCCTTGCTAGCAGCTCCTCCTTGGTTGAATGAAAAAAAATGATAGAAGATTGGAAGAAGAATGGAGGGATTTGGAGATCAAAATCAAGAGGGAAGCTCTCAAGTTTGGAGAAGAACAAATTAGGGTTCTATGTAGAGGTAAAAAGAGGCAAGGGTTTTCTTAAGGATTCTTTATAGGAAGGGGGGGCACTTGATGGCTGGTCATTAGATGAATTAGGATTAGTTTTATATGTAGATGAGTGGCTAGGGCTTGTCCACCCAATTCCAAGCCTTCCTATTGGTTCAATTAGTCATAAGGCTTTCTTTTTCACAAATATCCCAATAGGTAAATATCCTACTATGAAATATCTAGATATTGTTAATCTTGTCATTACTAGGTTATCCTAATCAAGAGTCTAGGCTCAAGGCTAATCTAAGTTAGGCTAAGATTCTAGGTTAAGGCTTAATTAAAGATTAGCACAATATTTAATTTATGCAAAATACAATTTTACCAAATTGTCAAAATGACCAAATACCCCTAGGCTAAAAAGTAGTAATTAGTCATCCTAATCACATGACTAGGCTCCCTTGGTCATGGTTAGTCTCTAGGCTTAGCAAAACTAGGGTTTAACTAGTTAAACATCAAAATCACAAGTCATGGTTTTAAATTAATTAAAAATCACCAAAAATTATAACATGGTTTAAATATCATTATTAAATAACTAAAATATACAAAAGTTCAAAATTACCCTCATTTTAGAAACTGGGTGCTGCACTCTTTCTCTTTCATCTAATTAGTAGTTGCGACATAATTATTAGGATTTTATAATATATGTATATATACGTATATATATACTGACACACATGGGGAAGACCCATGTGCTGCCACTGAATGTCAGCTGGGGCATGCACTGCTTGCTGTGAGGCTGACAAGGGGCCCTTGGGTGCGATTGTGTTGTTGACTGTGCAATTCACAGTATTGCTGACTAGATAATTTAGTTTTTATTTTCAAAAATTAGTTATTAATTGATATTAGTCTAAATAACTCCAAATAAATTCCAAATACTTCCAAAAAAATCCTAAGAAATTATAGAAAATATTTTTAGGCTTCCTAACCCTAAAATAAAAGTTTGGCACCAAAATATTTTCATAGACCCTTAGTAAAGTTTAAAGGCCACTAAAAAAGTAGGTTTTTTAGGTTTTATTTATCCAAAAAAATTTACAATTTTTTTATAAAATTCCAAAAAAAATCCTAAAATGGATAATAGAGACATTTCCACTTTTCCCCACCTTCACCGTCAGCTCCACACTTCCTATATATCGCCTATCCACCATCACTACCGGTATCTCCTTGCCTCCATCCTCATCTTCTCCCACCGCCCCTCTTTCTCTTTCTCCTCCTTAGATCAGAAGCCTCCACCACTAGATCCGTCATCGTTGCTGCCATCACCACCTCTCCTCAGCCCCCTCTTTCTTCTCCAGATCCAACACCTTCCTCTCTCTCTCTGAATCTCTGCTCAAGCCCCATTCTAACGGTAAAATTTTTGACAAAGTAGATTTTGCAAAAAGTAGGGGATAAAGTGTAATGCCATTCCGGATGGTATATTGTGCTAGCATATTCGCTTGAAGGTTCTGGTTGGTCTTAGATTCATGCAGACGAATCAGTCAGAGATCTTGTGATTTTGACGAAGTTGATTCGTCAATTGGTGGATAGTTTCAATCATTCTCTCCTTTACCTTCACATTTAATAAAATTAATCTGTGTGTCTTTGTTGTTATATTTTATGAGTTATTAATGCTGGTAAAAAACCAAGATAATAGAGAGTAATATTTTATTGTCAAGTTGCAATTTATGGAACATTAACTTGCTGTTGGAGAGATGGATTTTTGTACTACTGTCATGTTGCATGGACTTTATGTCACGACCCGCACCCACATGATTTGGGCACGAGTATGTGGGTACGTCGAGCCTTTGCCATAGTATCGGCAGCAGAACGCTGTCTAGACCTCAATAGTAAATATCACAGCAATCCAGGTTCACTAATATCATAAGTACTCAAATCACAGCATGCTAAAGGAAGGAATGAATAAGAAAATATAATTTTATACAAGATCACTAAATCATCCAGAATCCATAACTGATTATATACCTATGAAGTAATGTATCATAGACAAATCCGATAAACTAAAACATAACATTAAAATTGGGAATAATGGCCTGGCGCTCTCAGAGATCAACTCACGGTCAATGGAACATCGAGATCTGCCTCGACTTGCATCACAATGAAGTCCAAGTATGTGGGGGCATAACATCTCCTAAAAATATTATTATCCAGTCAGGATTAGAGCAACTACAATATAATAAAAGCACTTACAATATATGGTAGAGACTATAAAACAGGTAATTGTAGAAGCAGGAAATATTATGTGAAGTCCTGCGCTTCAAAGATCATGCACATAGTAAGCCATGTGCACCATCAGCCATGCATGCAGAAGGATCATGCGCTTGGCTTAAATAAGCTAGCCCATCTCATGTGCCAGAAGATCATGTGCCTAAGACCCTCAACCGTTAGCATTAAATGCAGGTGTCACGACCCGCACCCTAGAGTAAGGGCACGAGACGTGGGTACATCCAGCCTACCGCAGTGTCGACGGTAGAACGCTGTCCTAGGTCACAACATCTAACAATATAATTCTAAGCAGTTTATACTCCCCGAATGGGGGGGGGCGTGACATAGCAGAATGTAAACTCAATCACAACTAAGGAAGAAGCACGATCTGATATAGAACTTAAAGGAAATATAGAAGATCAAAATAGTCTAAGTGTCTAAGATCACATCTCAGCAGATATCCAGAAATACAAGTCTCAGCTACTGAAAATGAAAGAATATACAACTCAGATCTCAAGACAGAAATATAAAGTCTAGAAACCAGTAACAAGACAACATAAATAAGATAAGGCCTAACTAAGCTAGTCTAGGCAATGGGGTAATGTCATCAGCTAGAGCTGGGTCCTCCTGAGAGTCCAGCTCACAAGTGTCGTCTAGGGCTGCCCCGTAGAAGGTATCCACACAGGCCTCCTCCTCGTCCTCTGTAATATTTTCAACAGGTCCAGTCAGGACAGGAGCGAGCACAATACATCTCACAGTCCATAGCAGGTTAGAAATATAATCATGCAGAAAAGTAAGATACAGGTACTGAAGAAATGGTATGTAAATAGAGAGAGAACTGTAATAGAAATCTACTATACATAGAGAACTAACAGTGGCTAGTGAGTCAGAGTACAATATAGACATGTAAATGGCATAGGATGATTCTGATGCTACACTACGGAATGATTCTGATGCTACACTACTTGGATATTATTCACATGTCTACTTCTACTCCCCGTACCCCCAATCAATACACAAGGATCCACCAGGTTATGTTATGATTTCATGCAATGGCCCCCGAAGGGTGGTACATGGTAGTCCCATAAATGGGATTCTAGAAGCCTAATAAATGGGAGGATTCATGGAAGACTCTGTGATCATGAGAGTACATCTCACAAGTGATCAATGAACCATGAAGCATAGTGATACGCTATGTAAGTGAAACGCACAGAACATGAAGTACCCGATGCTCCCTAAAGGGATAACATCTCAAGAAGGGATCCATATAGTACTAATCCGTGTGACCAACGTGACAGTATCAAGTAAAGTAATTTAAAGCAGGAAAATAATTCTAAGCAGGATATGAAATGATCAGAGAATGTACTCGCCTGGTATCTGAGTGTCCGGATGAAATGTACTGTCCGAGGAGAGGTGTCTGGCTCCTAATCAGAACAGCACAAGTCACAACAAGTCTAAAATGGTAAAATGAAGTTTTACTATGCACTCTACATGAATCTAGGTCAATCTAGGCCAAAGTCAACTCTTGGTCAACTCTGGTCAACCCTAGAAGTCAAACTAGGTCAACTAGGTCTAACAATCTAATTAGGTCAAACAAGTCATTCTAGGTCTAAACACCTACACTAGTTAACACACACCATTACAAGGCTATGCAAGCCTATCAAGTCTATACTAGTCTATTCTAACCATTATACTACCTCACATTGCATTCATAGGCTATATTCCTAGGCTAATACACACACATTAGGAATACCATACTATCTCTATATACCTATACTTATACATCACATTATAGGCACATACACACACACCACACACACATATATATTATATATATATATATATATATATATATATATATATAATATATATATATATATGCATATAGTATAGGCTATATACATAATATAGGAATCATCACATATATGTACATATAGGCTACTCACATTATATATATTAACTATATACATACATTACATATATGCATAGAGAGAGAGGGAAGGCAATGTGTGTGTGTGTGTTACTTGTGAGTGTACATGAATGTGTGTGAGGAAGTGATAGGAAAACAGTGAGTAAATAGTGTTTCTCAGATTGGTATGTGTGTGCACTAGAGTAGAGTGGTATACAAGAGAGTGTGACAAAGGGTGTGTGTCATGTGCTTGTGTGAGTGTTTCCTGTGAACAAGAACTAGATAGGAATGTGTGTGTGAGTAGTGAGTGTGTGAGTGCTTGTGTGTGTGACTGAAACAGTACAGTATTGAGAAGGAAAGGAAACCATTTCATTTTTTTTTACAACAGTTTCAGTTTTTACACTACAAACTTCAAAGCCCCATTTTGAAACCAATTTCACAAAATAACCCAAACTCGACACACAAGTAGATTACATATAGGAGAACCATATTAGGGACTTAAACCATGCTAACACAGTATTAATTAGGTATAATAGACTGCCAAAAGTCAAATATTGAAACTGGAAATTACAGGATACCAGTATCAGGATTTTTAGGGAAATTAGAAATTAATGGTTTAAAACATCCGAAAATGTAATCAATGGTTGGTAACACATCCTAGATATGTGCACGGTCATACAGACCAATTCGTGTCCACCATAGCCGGACACGACGTGTCCACATCACAGAAACCCAAAACAGCACACTGGACACTGCACAGCAGTGCACTGCCTCGTGCGAGTGTGCACGCGTGTCGTGTACACAACATAGACCAAACCAAGACACGTGCCCACAAACCTAGGTTCACCACCCATAGGGCTACCCACGTGTTACCCTATTTTGGGTCGACGTGTCCCTTGTCGTGTCAAACGACCGTATCAGTGCACAAAAAACCCGACTGAACTGTCAGTACAAACCATGCGATGATGATTTCTCCCTCGACACGCCACGTGGTCATCTGAAACTTGACACGTGGCGTATCAGACACCACCCCAAGGTATCCATAATATCTCGTGTCCTCGTGCTGTGTCCAATGAGGAATCTACCCCGAGTAGCAGGACACGCAAACTGCTCGCGCGCGTGTTGTGCACCCGCGTGTGCACGTGTCCAATCTGACACGATACGACACCAAAACAAACTCAGACACTAGAATCATGCAAGCCACATCAAAACAAATTTTTTATTCAAATACTTCCCAAAACAATTCGAAATGCCCTTTGGGCATTTCATCAAACACCTAATTACATGGGCTGATACGTGTCCATTTAGGACACGAAAAGGACACACAAACCTACAAAATTCTAGGGTTAGCTAGAGACCCTTAGATCTAGGTCATTATGTAATAAATCAGCATCTAACAAAGGGTTTTAGTGATTTACCTATAGGTATCACAACCTTCAAAAGCTCTAAAGAATGGTGTTCCTCTTGATAGCCAAATTTTCCCAAATTGCTCCCAAGGTAGAATAAAATATACCAACAGCAAGAAAACCTAAATTAAACCTATTACAATTTGTTTGAGGAAAATGAGTTAATTTGGATTTTCTATAAATTTATGAAGTTGGAGACTTACCTCTTTCTAAAACTTGCAAATAATTCCAATGGAGGCTAGCCTAATTTCTAGGAGCATTAAATAGGTGAGGGAATCCCTATGTGGCCGGCCATGGCTGGATTGGGCTAGGTTTAGGTTTAGCTAATGGTTTGGGCTTGGGCTCAATCATTAATCAATGGTTCAAAACCATAAGTCATGGCTTATGACTTAAAGCCTTTCTATTCTATCTTGAGTTTAATGACTAACCTTAGGTTAATTCTAGTCTAACTAGGGTTACTTGACCTAACCAAGTCCAAACTCAACTAGGGTTAGCTTCTAGGTTAGTCTACCAAATCAAAGTTAGTCAAGTCAACCTAGTCAACCATCATTCAAATAATTCTAAAATAAATCCTAAAAATTCCCATAAATTTAAATAATTAATATAAATTTAAAACCTTAAAAAAATAACAAAATACCCTCAAACTAGAAATATGGTAGATGAAACACCCTAATCACAAGTCATGATTTTAAATAGATTAAAATGATTAAAAATCACAAAAAAATTATAATAAATAAATATCAATAAATACTAATTATAATTACAAAATTTCAAAATTACCCCATCTGGAAAACTGGGTGTTATAATCCTACCCACCTTATAAAAATTTCGTCCTCGAAATTAGATGATCGCACCCCTTCTAGGTCAAACATAGTCAAGGGTCAATCACTAGTCAATTTTCTCACATCCTAGTACTTGGTCATCCGCTGTCAACTTCTTAGGATTTTACCTATGCTAGCTACCTAAGTGTTGGCAACCAGAATTTAGTAAAAGGAGAAACTCTATAATAGGCTAGCTCTTAACTTCCCAATCCTATCAAGGCTGATACTATAATCTCATAAGCTATATGTTTATAACACATATTTTCCCACATCAAGGACTAACATATATATATCCACAGTTGATACTAATGGGGGTAACATCCCTATTTCCCAACAATCAAGGTCCTAAGAATTTTCTAACCATGCAATTTGAAGGAATGGCATACAGGGTCAGGGCATACTGTAGCAGTGGAAGTCTCACCTAGGTTACTGGTCATTCTAGGTCAAAACAGTACTATGGTATCAACACACAAGCAATCTAGGGTTCCTAATTGGGAAGGTAAGGGAACAACAACCATCAAGGTTGTAAGGGTTGTCTACTATCCTGTATAAAAAAATTAGTCACTAACAACAACTGAGAAATTATAAAAAGGTTTACTATTCCATAAATGGTAAAGATTGAAAATTTAGGCATAACAATTCACAAATAGATTTTTGTCTTGACACACGATCTAAGTTGATCAATTTCGGGATAAACGAGATTTGGGCAAGATGGGGAATTAATGAAATCAAGTATGAGCAGGAGCATCCAATGATGAAGATCCAGGTCATGATTAAATTTAATTCAATTGGATACGAATGCGAGGTTCATAGGCGATAAAATAATTCCAAGGAGAATTGTCAAGGCTGTTGCGGATAAGATTCTAGGGCAGTTTAACTATGTCTCCATCCACTAGATTAATATGAAAGCGAACCAAACGCAATAGGTTGATCAGACCACATACGCCGGTTCTGATTAGACAATATATTAGTGGGTGCGCACCCAATAAAATATGTCATGATCAAGCTCGAAAAGGATAAGCTTGTAAACTAAGGATAATTAGCAGCATAAGATATAAGTAAGGGTGGTAGTGATGAACGAAGATACATAGTCCAGATTCTTAACTAAATGGGTCAAGCAATCAAGATAAGGTACAAGGTTAAGCATTTAGGAATCAAGCAGAACATCATCACATGTCGGGTCGAAGGAATTGAGTCAAGGCTGGATCTCTAATTGAAATCAGGAATAATTCAGTATCATGGTAGAGGTTAAGTTTAGCCATTTGACCAGAAAATCATATCAAGAAAATAGAGTACAAGAGACGGATTTTTAGTGGGACATGATATACCTACGCGAAGGTGAGTTCGTCTAGGTCTTGCATACAGATTTGTTGGAGGGTAACAGCTAGTATTACATTCCGAATGTCAAAGTCACGATAAGGAACGTCAAAGGATCTCAAATAGAAGTGGGGTTCAAGAGGTGGTAAATAAATGTACAAGATAAGGAATCAAGTTAATCATCTATTTCTGATACCTTAAGTTATCTGGTCATAACTTGCCAATCGTACCTTACCTCACCAGTCTTCATAAAAAATTGAACCTTTACCTAAGCTTTTACCATGACTACCGTAGGCAATTTCCAATTTCCAAACATTACTCATGAAGCATAGCCTTCATTTAGGAATCAACTTAACCATTTATTTAAATTTCCAATTCTTTCACCTTGTCTTAAATTTGGCGCGAAACCTCTAAATCCCGTTTACGAATTCTTTGAACTTGTTCAAATGGTTCTCCTCGTGTTATTTAATTTAAATACCTTTAGGCCTTACAAAACTTATCCTCTATCATAAAATCATCTTCCGTATTTTCTTCGACATACACCTTTGAATATTATTCTCCTAAAAAAGTTTCCACAACAATCTCTAAATTTCTATAAAA